>OMLP01028017.1:28649-52456 GCA_900302685.1 Spondyliosoma cantharus
CAGCAGTTTTTTTTTTTTTTTTTTTTCTGTTCAGCCCGAAGCCTGACTTGTGTTTGTAGCTGGTTTTACTCACCCCACCACTGCGTGGGAGAACTTTGATGCAGCAGTGTTGTGATTTGTTCCAGGTCATAGACGTTTGGAAGCTTTTGTATTTGTGTGCACTCTTCTGAGGACAGCGACTCCCACATGCGATGCCGGGGTTTGGGCTGTTAATTGCAGTTGTTAGCTGTTGGGAGTATAAATCACGCTTTCCACATAGTTGGTGGATTTTCTGTGTTTTTGTGGATTTTTTTAGTTTCACGAGATAAAGAATTAAAGAAACTCTCTTCAAAATATGCGTTCCATCTTTTCACGTTTCATAAAGTCCTCACAGCCGACACTTTCTTGTCAACTCATCCCTTAAATTGATTGATTACATTGTTTATCTATCTTGCTTATTTATATTCTGATATTTTAATGAACTACTATTTAATTCTGACATCAGTGCATTGTTAGATTGAATCAAGTAAGTAACTGTTTGTGTATGCTCATCATTGGTGCCTTGCATTATCCTAACAGGACAACATGGAGGGATGGTTACTTTTGTATAAGACACTTTTAAACCTGTTGGACTTGTTAAGGGAGTTTTTGACAGAGTTTTGTTTGTGAAATTAGCCTCGCTGGCTAGTCCGCTTCCCTATTTTCTTCAACGCTTCTTTCATCAGTCTTACAAAAAGAATGCTTTATTTACAAGCACTTGCAAAGTTAAACTCCAATGAACTTGTGAGCATTTCAAAAAGGTTTGAAATTGTTCAGGCACCACATTCACCTATACACCATGGTGACTGTTTCATGCTGAATTATTGTTGAGCTTTTTCACTTTAATCTCCGGTACTTTTAAACATTTTCACTGTTTGGCCTTCTGTATCTTGCCACTGGAGTAGCCTCAGTCCTGTTGGCTCTTAACCCACAGCCATCGTGGCCTTGTGGGAAATATTGTTTCCCAGTTCATCGACTGTAGGCTAAAGCCAGTAGTTAGGAAATGCTTTATATGCTAAAGTAACTGAGGTGATTTCAGTTGAGGCCTTCTCCAGACTTCCTCTTTTCTAAGAAAGTAACCAGTGAGATGTTGCGTTCACTGGCATCAAAGACGGCAGATGAGCGCTGATGTGGAAACAGGAAAACGCACTGTAGCACTTTCTATGAAACAACCGTGTTTCCATATTCCACTTTAGCACAACGAGGTACTGTCACACAGAATGTGATATCTGTTTATTATGCTAACATTACTGTTTGCTAAAATAAAAGATATGGTCAGATGTTTGGGTGGTAAACACAGTCTGGAGCCGGAGCGTAAATGCTTTAATCTAGGGGATTATATGTGAACATAAACTGTAGGCAAAGCATGTAATGAGTTAGATACAATGCTGTTTTAGTGTTTTAGTAGGCCCATGGCAACATTAGAGCCAGGAAGAACAGGAGGCAAAGGTCACGTAGATAAATACACACAGGCTCTATCGAGTCATTTAGAAGGTTTACAAGGCGCTCGCCATAAAATCCCTTTCATTTACAAATGAAGTTTTTAAACTTCCTTATGCACTTCAACTCTCAATCCATCTTGTAACCCTGTAAATAAGCTGTCACGCAAACAATATGATGCATAGCTGACTTATAATAGCTGTTCATGTAAGGTGAGAATGCCTCTCCAGGCTGAATATGAAAGGTCAGCGTCAGGCAAACACTGCCGAATGAAACGCAACGATGTGATCGCTGCACTTTACAATGGGCAACAGTTAGAAATAGATCAAGTGACTGATGGGGTCACAGTACACATTAGGTGTGGATGGGCTGCGCTGCGGCTGTATGGCCTCACCCTGGTGATTCAAGCCTCATAAACACAACACCATCCTCTGACATCATGGCCGAGTTGCAATCTGATATCAGCGATGTGGGTTAATGTCTTAGCTTTCATTCTATTTCTCTCTTCTTTCAATTGGATTCACTCAACCTCTGTATTGCTGGTAGAAAGCATTCAAATTCTATTTTTCTTTTTAAAGAGAAAAATCAAGCTATTCACACGAACTGTAAGCACATTTGATTCCTCTGCAACTGGAAAATCACTGTTTTTATACAAATCATAGACGTTTTCTAACAAATAAAAAGGATTAAATATCTTTTACAACCAAGTCTATAACTTTTAACCGATACAACTTAACTCAAATAAGTTTTCATTGGTTAGAATAGTTGTAACTACCAAGTTTAGTGCTGAGATCTGGGCACACAGCCACAATGCTTCACTGAAGTCCAACAGGGCAGGAAAGATTAGCGGACAATCAGACAGGTTGTAAACAAGTCAACAGTTCAACCGGAATGTGTAAACTACTGTGATGGAGTTTGTTAGCGTCATGGATGTATCGAGGAGAAACGACATTCTGAGGACAGTCGCTCTGCGACGCACAAAGCTAAAAAAAAGTTTGACTTCCTGTTAAGTAATTACAGTATGTGGCTCTTCTGCCCAGCTTCCGGATTGTGGGCTAGAGCAAGCACACCAGGCACCCATCGGCCAAGCAGCTATGACTTTGGGTTTAGCTGTCGGCTAGCTTAAATGAATAGAATGACTTAGTCCTGCGGCTCTTATAGACTTTCCAACTGATATCAGACCTAATAGATCCCAATTCATTTCATTCAACCATCCACAGTTTTACTGCTGCATCTTTCACAATGTAAGTCTATGGCAAAAAGTATTTTGGGGCCAGTGATCATCATGTGATCTTTACCGGGACTTTTACCCACACTGGTCAGTGCAGACTTGCTCCTTAAATGCATATTAAAATAAAACAAAGAGCTACACGCGTACAGTAGGCATGAAATATGTTAAGACAATCATTTCTTGCTATTGCACTCAAATAAGTAACAGTTAAATATAGTGCTATGGTCCATATACTACAGTGGGACTGTGTGCATGTCTTGTTCCATTCCTTCTTTTCCCGGAGCGTTAGGGTTTGGATCATGATCTGGCTCCGGGGATGATGTGAAGTTGATTTGCGGTTCTTTCACTTTTCAGCGAAAATAAAAAGAGAGGCTTGTGTGTTGTTGTCTTTTTTTCGCTCTCCATCTATTCTGGATTTAACCACTCGCCGCCTCCAAAATTCAATCTGTCAGCCAGCGTGAATAAGTGTGAGAGACTTGACATCCGTCGTCCTGGTGTCCTGCTCGGCTGGCCAAACCGGGCCTGGGTCACTTGTGGTGGGTGTAGGTTTGAAAACAGTGCGTATGTGCCTGACTCACTCTGAAATAGGTTTCCAGCGGTCGGGCAGGGGGGAGTACAAAGAGCTATTATGCCAGTCAGGATGTGTTGATTGTTCGGCGTGCTCTGCCCGCCCGGCGCTGAACACACTTGCGGGGGAAAAATGATGGGGTTGGGATTTTTTTTAAGAGTGGAAAATGTGCAAGTAGAATGAAGGAAGAGATAAAAGACAAAGGAAGGCATTTAACGAGGACAGTCAGGATCTCTGCTCTTTTCCATCGTGTGTCTATTTGTGTTTGTTGGACGGCTAATTGTTCGAACTCTGCATTGCTGGTTTTGGAATCTCCTCCGCTATCATCCGGGTTACTAACAAGCTATGAGCTGTTTACAAGAATATCACTGCTGCCCTCAAACCTCAACCTTGTTGTGATTTATGGAAATCTGCGGTCTCACCAGCGATTTAGGCTATTACCAAAGTCTAGTTTCATAGATTTATGTCTTGGTGAGGGACTCTGGAGCCTTTTAAGTTGTGTAAACTGGAACGCTGTGCCTTTGACAATGGTAATATTCGGCCACTTTGCATTCTTAAAGGAGCTTAGTGAAGTTGGTCTTATTTCCCAGATGTCATTCCCCTTTATGCCTTTTCTGCCTTAAGAATATGTATTTTCAGTGCAAACAGTTTGTCATTTGTTTGAAGGGTCTTGTCCCCCCATTTTAAGGTTAACGAGCACTCGTATGTAGCAAGGGGCCGTGTAAGGTCTCATGCAGACAAAGGAACGTTTAAGTGAGCGTTGACTTTAAACAGCAGAACGTTTCATCATTTGTTCTTTGTTGCAGGAAAAGCTGCCAACTCGCCTGAAAAGTTAGAACGTCATTACCGAACCACTCTCTGATGTGTCATACAGAGAAACCAAAAGTACATGAGAGGCTAAAGATCTAATTTCCAAAGTCCTCAGGAGAGAGGAGAGCTGATCATACCTGACACCAGAACTACATCTGGGCCAAACCCAAAGCAGCGGCCAAAAAGCTGAAGTCAGTGCAGAGCTGCCTTAAGGTGCAGTACCACTAATGGGTAGCAGATGCTGGCTCCAGAGCAGCTCCCACTATTTAAACCATTTATTTTTATTTATTTATTTTTTTTAAAAAGCCCACTTGAAATATAATATGAGTAATGATTTTTCACATAAAATGACAGACTTAAATCATTGTCGCCAAACTGACATGTAGCAAAGTTGTCAGCCGTCACAGTTGTTGAATACCTAGTTTCAGAAAGACATGCTGCTGCTGATGTTTTGTCACCCTCCGTTGCTTTGATCGCAGCACACGCATGTTCATCAAGCCCCATTGTGTTTACGTGGCGGCAGAAATCTTAGCGATGGGTATCTCAAAGCGTCAGCGTAAAAACAGAAACTGTATGAATGGTTACACCCCATAAGGTTGTGTTATCAACTATGTGCTTCTGTGATTTTAATGGGAACCCGAGAGAGATACCGATGGACGATGCACTATGTTTAGAGTCACGCTTGCAGTGTATTCGCGGTCACTGAAGGACGATTCACAAAGGTTTTCGGTCGTTTCACTACTGCCACCGTGTCACTCCCTTTTTTTTTTTTTTTACTTAAGTAAAGTCAACTTTTAACATTAACAGTGTTGATAATTGTTAGCTATATTGCCATGACATTATATTTTCTTCTAGTGCCATCCGCATGTTGACATGTTTAGCTAACAGAGAAACATCTACTGGATGAAGGCCCCATATTGTAAAAAGTGAGATATCCTGTGTTTTGTTTAGTTTTTTAAAAAATTATAAAGCGAGTTGTGCACTGTGAAACTGTGCCTTTAAATGAGCTGTCAAGACTTCCATCAGGTTATGATGTTACAGCTATACAGTTACCGACCTTAGCAATGCTAAGAGTGCAAAAACACTGGCAGAGCTGAAGTGGAAACACTGCGTGCAGTGGCTGCTCAGGCCTGTGTGAGCCGACCAATCAGACCAGACTGGGCACTTTGGGAATGGGGTCTTAAATAGAAAGTTTGGATTTGAGGGTCAATAGAGGTCTTTTTGAACATTAGATCTTGTAAACATTTTCTAGTAGACACCCAAAATGAAAGTACATGAACATGTAAATTAGCATAAACTGGAGACTGGACACTATACAGTATTCATGTTTACATACACTCAAGAAACCAGGTCACTCCAAGAAATCAGAGCATGTCAAGTACTCTCTTAAAATGCTAAACCCTCTAAACGGTCACAGGCCTACCTGGTGATTTGGGCTGGAATCAGCGGATAAAGCAGGACAGATCCCCCAGGTGCATGTGTGGGCGGAAGTTACAAAGAACATAAATGTGCACCTCAAAAATTCAGAGTCACTGCAAAGCTTATTTTCTCTTTTATTCCTGTCTCACGCCCATGTGCGAGCAGGCAGACCTCATCAGCCCCACAGGTGCAGAGAAAAACTTGCTGCGGTATTTGGTGTTTGTTGAAAGAGATCAACAGGCAAGAACAGGCTCTCAGCGCGGCCGTCCTGACAGACAGGCACTCAAATAAGCTGCCATTCCACAAACAGCTGTGATAGGCTTCGCCCAAACTGGAACACCTTCACCACCACCGCCAGCACCAGCAGATCCCTCACTGCTCTCGTCCGCTGACTCTCTAATATGGCAAAGAGGCAAGCAGGTACATGAATGCACCGCGCCTGTACTGTACGTGCTCACACACCCACAGATGCGAGCAGGCGCACACGCCCTGCATTCTCGTACTTGAATATATGGATGCAACAGCTGCAGGCAGGCCTGTTTAAACACTGCAATGCGACAGCCTCTTCTGACAGCGTTGCGAGTGAAAGTGCTCGTTTATAGTAATTTGCCATCTGGAGGGTCATTTTAGGTGCGTTTATGGTGGTGAAAGGTTAAAAGGCCCGGGAAGTTTTATACCTAAGACAACAGTTGCATGGCCCAACCTGAGTTCTTCTCTAAACGAGGAAGTAGAGCGATAACATCTCTTATGCAGGCATTTGAGATCTGCCCACACGCATACATGCCTCGCCTTGCACACCATGTCACTGGCATCATTATCATCATTGTGTCTCCTGCTTTGATTATTTTTGTTTTATTTGGACAAGTTTTTCATTCTCATCGGCACACCCAGGCGTAGCAGCTTGGGAAATTTCAGGTGTGGGTGCCCTGTATTGCTCAATTAAATATTTTTATTTTACCAGTTTGATGAAAAATCTAAAATGAACAACATCACAAAATGTATCATGGCAATTTTGTGCCTGCAAAGTTGAAAAAGAAACAGCATTCACACTATAGGACAGGAGAACTGCAACTCCGCACCCACTGCTGCTGCCATCAAAACATACATCTGTGAAGTTAACACTTCAGGTCCACGGCTTCTAACAGACAATCACTGTAGAACGGACCAATTTATTAATAATTATATTATATGGTAAATGTATTTAAACCCATCGTCAGTTGTGCAATAAGCCTTTAGAAGTATTTACTTAGCGTTGTGGGCACAGCAACAAGATCAACACAAAATCAATAAGAGGAAGGTTACCATTCTCACATCCCAAAGATACACAGCAACATCAGCATTGACTCTTTTCTAGCTCTGTTTTTCATGTGTGTATATGAGCCCACACAAGTGTAAATTCTTAAAGATACATTTTATATCAAAAAACAGTTTGTAAGTATACTTAAATACACTTATAGCCTGTATTACAAAGGGCTTGAAAATAATTACACTTTTCAAAAGTAAACTTAGTATTCGCAGTTTCATGTACTTTTTAAAGTACAGTGCAGTACAACTTAAAATTACACACATTACAAACATTAAAGTGCACTGTTTGTAAGACTACTCAAGTACTCTCTATTAAGTCTAACTTTTATAATTACACATGCACACTTTACGATACACTTACAACAAAGTACGCAAAAAACACTTTTTAGAAGTTGAATTGAGCTCGTTGAATTAGTATATTTATTTTTAGTACATTAAAGTTAAGTAAATTTTGTGTGTTTTTTAATGCAATAAAATATACAAGTCGTTTTTGTAACCTGTACGTTCTCAAGATAGTCTCTAACCTCCTGAGCTGTTTAGACCCGTCACTATGTACATTTTATGTTTATTTTTAGAGCCCAAAATCACAAATCCCATTGCCTCAGTGGGCCATACAATATGTACAGTGTATGTCACCCTCTGTACCTGGGCCACCTTTTAACAGGGAAAAGATATTGAAGACCCCTCAGGAAGAGCCAGACAGCATGGATTCCTCTCTCAGGACGGACAGACATCAAATAGCTGTCGCATGTACAGAGCTGTACATGTGCAGCTCCTTTTTCTTCACATTACCACCCAACTCTTCATGCCCCGGACACCTGATATGACTTTTGGTTAGCAGTGTAAACTTTCCGGATGGTTTCCTACAATAATCCTATAATATTGTACTGTAGTTTGTCTGCATTGATCTGTTCTTGCAGAAAAAATTGAATTCGTTTTTTTTTTTTAAACCAACAAAACTGGTATTATCATGACTGAGTGGCTCTTAACCCCACCATCTGTACATTGTTTACATGATGTGATGTCATGCTGCTGACAACCTGTGATTTTCGGTGCTGCTGGGACAAATGTGAAAGTCCTCCATACAATGTAACTCTGTGTGCCTGTAATTCTGTGTTGTTTTATTTTGGGTTGAATCACACATTCATTGCGTGCATAAATGGGTTCATCAAGAAATTTCCATCCTATTAGATTAAATTCTTCAATTTGTCCTTGAATTCCATCTGTGGTGTTGAGAGAAAAATGGAATTACTTATCATTTTTGTTTCTAATGATTAACGCATGCCATGGGAAAGAAATGATAATAGTAAGGAATTTAAATGCATTTCTTTTTTAATGGCCCTCATGGGGGAAATGAGTTGCTGGTCCAAGACATTTTCTCTGGCTATGGGACTGGATTCATCAGAGCTTTGTTTCAGCAGCAGGACTGCTTAGAGCGGTGAACCAGAACAATAAAGTTGTGAGCTAAAAACATGGTCCAAAGAGCTGAGGAGCTGTGGGATTTTTTCTCTGCGGGTGCTTCATGATGAGTGACCCCATTCACATTACACATTTGATCAATTGTTAGCATAAAAATATTGTTTGGTGGGTCTTAAAATGTACCAGAATGAATGACATTTTACTAACAGATCATGAGTTCATTCTGTGTAGTGTAGTGTCCTACATATTTGTATATTTGTAGTACAATATTTTGCTCCATTGCTGTGAGTATCACCATCTTCAGCGTCATTAACAATTACTAGAACCTATAATCTCTTAGAAGTGGAGAGATTAAGCTTCTCAAATACAAATCCAGTCTACTTACAGATCAGGACACAGGGACACAGACACACACACACACACACACGCAGCTGTCCCAACACTTTCATTGGCATAACAGCCCTCCGCTACTTGGAGTCAGAGTTAGACATGCCTAACGTGCCTACCTCAGCAAACCACAAACCACTGTGGGGAGGTGGGCTCCAACCACCAGGACAGGTGCTGCTGATATGACATCACCGCGTGTTGTGGGTGGGTGCTGCTCGAAAAAAGCTCTCGCATATCCAGGGCCGCACAGTGATGACAGCTACGACTGTGAGATAATGGGATATAATAATAAAGAGCATGTGGCCAACTGTAAGGTGCTAAGACCGCTGTAGCTGTACTTCATTTTTAGCGTTCTGAAGTTCTGAAAGGAGGTTTCACAAGTTGATTTTCTGTGTGAGCACAGGAAAAGTAAAAATATGCGAACATAAATAAGTGTCAGAAACTTGGCAGAGCTCACAGTCTCTGGTTTGCTTTTAAAGTAAGATGTGCAGCTTGGGCATCTGACCAAGTGCGATCAACAGTGAAGCATGAAAACCGTGTTCTGTGTTGTCAATCAACTGCTGCTAATTACCGCTGGCAGGGCTGCAGCGGGTAGGAGGAAGGGGAACGGAAACTGCAAGTGTTTATCTTACTGTTGATCTTTAAACTTACCTACCACAGAGGCACCGTTTTGGGCTAGTCAACTTATTATACTTAGTCAGCTGCACTGAGGAGAGAGAGTCTTTATCCAGCTGAGAGTTTGCTCACACACTGTCGACACACCGGGGTTAGCTGGTCTTTCTTTGGGAGCCTATTTAAGTGCAAGCTGCTTGCTGTGGAGTTGTGTTATTTATTAGATGGTGCGATCAGTGGAGACTGAGATGGAGCGCAAGCTCTTAGGCTCTCAAATTACCAGTTGATTTACAACCCAACTCTCACCTACAGTATGGTCATGAGCCCTAATGACCAAAATAATGATATCATGGTTACAGAAAGTCAAAATTAGTTTCCTTCACAGGGCGTTGGGGTGAGGTCTGGGGGATGGTTCTCAGAGATCCAGCAGGAGGTCAGAGCAGAAATATTCTTTGTTAATGTAAACCAGTTGAATTGGTTTGGGCATCTGATTAAAAAGTCAAAATGGAAGGAGATCAGAGCCAGAAAATGCTAGAAGGATGTCCCATCTGATAAGGACAAATTGGTTGCCATGCTAAGCCTTCTGCCAACTTGATCTGGACTTGGATAAGCAACAAAATAAAAGGATGGATGAAAAAAGGTGGCATATTTGAGAAAAATAGAATAAAAAGGGACCTAAGATAGACCCCGGTTGAGTGCCACTCAAGAGGAAGACATGAAATGAAATGCTGTAAGAGATAAATAAAACATTGTGATAGTTTGTATCAAAGAAATAAAATAGATAAGATAAAAGAGATAAGATGCATTTATAGTACAGGTGTATTTGTTTTACACAGATTAAGAATAAACAAAAAGCGTGTTACGCTCACAAAAATACCTCATATAAAATAATTATACGGTTAAGACTTTATGCTTATTTTTTCTATTTTCAAACATTCTTTCAATATTCTGCTGTCTTTTTCATTATAGATACACCCAGATAGCATAAATGTTTCAATCTGTAGGATTTAGTGGCATCTAGCTGTGAGGTTGCAGATTACAACCAACTGAACACCCCTCACCTCACCCTCCCCTACAACAGCCACTTAAAAAAATGGGGTGGAAGACACTTTCTGTAATTAAGTAATCTTTTGGGTTACTAGTACTTTTATTAGTATTTATGAGTATTTTCCCAAGTGGTACTCGTGCACTTCACCATGTAATCTACTTAGTTACTTTTAAAATAATAATTCAGTACTAAGTACAATCTCAATCAATATCTAAACCTTGTGTTTAATTCTTCCATTCGTTCTATTTTATTCTTGCTGTGACTTTGACCAACAGATTAGAACAGAGGCTCCAGACACAGAAACATCGAGGCATGCCTGGATGAATGCTTGAACCTAAAAGCTCATTTTCACACACTCCTCGTCCAAACACAGCTCTCCATTTCCTCTCCATCCCATCGGATATCACTGAGCCCAGTAGGGTCATCTGGAACTGAATCAACAGGTGGCTCTCAATGGAGGCTCTCATCAGCCCAGGGGCCCCTAGTTAGAGTCCGGCGGACGTCCCTCCTCCTCATCCCCTCCAGGAATCCATTCCGACTTTATTCTAAGCCCTGTCTCCTTTTGCTCTTTCCTCTGCGCTTCCTTAAACGTCCACAATGGCCTTTAGGCTGGCAGTCACTCGATATGGAAGGAGGAGAGGAAGGAGGTGCCTGAAGGAGCAGGTCATTCTACATGGGTGAGCAAATGGGAACATCTGCCACTCCAGTTTGACCCACGTCTCCAATAAAATAACACAGGAGGCGTCGTCTGAGAATATGAGCACGTTCCAGCTCAGGGCATAGGAATGCTGAGATAATGTTGTGATAAGGAGCTGAATGAATGGAACGGTGCATCTATTCTGCCTTTTCCCCTGCAGGGTAGATGAGTACTTTCCAAAGACAGTGAGCACTAATGGGGAGGAAGAGGAGGTGAGGAGGTTTTGTGAAATACTTGCAAGGTTAGGTAAGCTTCTAAAGAGCTTTGAGATGCTGCTATGGGGAAGTTTTTAATTTTAAATAAATGTGGACATAGGGAGGGACCGAGTGAGATGTTAACTGTCAGTTTCCTTTCCAGATATGGGCTAAAGGAAAGATCTGTGAGTAAATTCAAAACAAATTGAATCTTTTCCATTTAAGTTTATTTTTAAAGAGTTAACCTTTTGTCGGTCAGGTCAAAGTCTCTTGACCTTATCTCTTGGATACAACAAAACACTGTAGGTTTCAGGATGAACAGCCAGCAACTCCAACAAGTCCTAAAAGCCAGAAAAAACAGAATTAGGTTAGCATTTTGAGTCAAAGTTACTATCTTGAACTTCACTGAACTGTGGACAGTGTCCTGTACAGTTCTCACAATATGTAATGAATTTTAATTGAAAACATTAAAAAATTAACAAAATTTGCCAACAGAATGTGAAGAATTTTGATGTTATGACAACTACGTATTGTTGCAGAGGTATCCACTGAACTTAGCATGCTAACCAGCTAGCCTCAGCCTGTCTCTGTCAAAAGTTCCCTTGCAAGCGAGATAGGCTAAGCACCAGCACAGCTAGCACAGCTAACTGAACTAATTAGCTAACAGTAGCTACACTTAGCAGCAGTTAGCAGTTACTCTGGTGATATGCTGCCCCTATTTATGAACTTGATAGGTAGCCAGTTTTTACATATTGCACCTTTAACTCCGGCTGCTCCCAGTGTTCAGTGATGTTAGCGTTAGCTAGCTTTGGGCTGGTAGCATTTTTAGCAAAGTTAACTTTGATTAACTTTGGTACATTTTCCCAGGTTAGAATTACATTAGAATGTTATGTACACTTGTAAAAGTGTTGTGTGTGTTGCTAAGTCAACTCTTAGTATAAACAACTCTCCAAAACCACATTCAAAAGCCACTGAAGATAAATACTTTGGTGGGCTGTAGCCAATTATATCGGAGCTGCAGTGTATTTTGTCTTGGCCTATGAAAATAATCACAAATGGACCCTTTTTACTCTGTTACATATTTGTTGTGCTTTGTTAAAAAGTGAAACCAGATAAAAACATAGATAACTTGTTTATTTCTGTATATGACAATAAATCATTTGAATCCTTTGCTGTCGGATTTTGTTTGGATGTAACTGTAGCTATGTTGCAGCCATTTTGCCACCATTTTTATTTTTCAGGCAATTCTGTTTTTTCCTTTCCAACCATAGCTGTCAAAAGTTGGCATATTTCTGTATTTGCTACTTTGATTTTGACCATTTGTAAGCAGTCTTTTGTAAGTCCCCCAACTTTTTTTTTGTATTTTGAAGGACATGTGGTTTCTTTTGAAAAGTATATTTTATTAAATAAGGATTTCAAGATGTCAGACATGAGAACACAGTCTACATTTTAATCATAGAAAAACAAAGCAAGAGAATACAGCAAAGAGTATCCAACACAAATAAACACAAAAGGGAAAAATACTGTCAACTTACTCTACCTTCCTTTCTGCTCAGTGTGTAGTAAATGACAATAAGGGTTGCAATGGAAAACTAGAATGGCACTCATTAGAGTGCATACCTTCACCAAGGCCCAGCATGCCCCTTTTATGCAAACATCATAAATACACCATTTTTTTTCCCATCAAGATCCATGTATTATTCTCTGACAAAGTAATGAAAATGTTATCTTACAATGTTAAAGGTGCATTATGTAAGAATTGGCCACCTGTTGAATTTATACTCCAAACAAATAGGGGGCAGCATATCATCAGAGTAACCACTGCTAACTGAAACTGCAGTTAGCTAGTAAGCAAAGTTCACTGTGCAGCTAGAAGTAATATTAGTTGACTTTGCCTGGACTGGGAGCTAGGAGCAACATCAAACAACCTGGCTAAGGACTAGCTGGTTAGCATGCTCGTCTTCAATAGATTTCTCTTCACCACGATACACAAGACTTCTTTGACATAATCTGTAGACTGTAATTTGGTCACATTCTGTTGATAATTGTATTTATTTTTTGAGTCTTTAAAACAAAAATTCTTACATTATTTATTTATCTTTAAAGAAAGTGAAGAACATTCCTGGACCCATCCCTATATCTGGCTCTGCACCAAAAGTTAATGGGGTCTATTCTGGGCCGAGACCCATCTTCCATCCAAGTTACCTGGAAATCCGTTCAGTCAATTTTGTGTAATCCTGGTGACAAACCAACAAAAAAATGGAGACATGCAGGAAACAGCCTCCTTGGTGGAGGTAATAATAAAAGCAAAAGGAGAAAGTAATAATGGACAGTTGACTACGTGAGGAGTGTCCACTGTGGGTTGTTTCTTATGAGGGCCTGACAGATCTTATTGAATTGTGACTCTCTGTTCTTCAGAGTTAACCTTCATTTTTCAAGTGAGGGGTATTGGTCATTTTATTCAGCCATGGCTGAAAAATGGGAATTTTCTTCTTCTTCCAGAATGCCAAAATTAATTTTCTATCTGTAATCAGACTGTAGAAAAGAAGTTGAGGCTGTCCTCTTTTTAATACAGATGTGGAATCTGAAGCTCCCCGTACAATTAAGGCAGGATCAGGATCAGGCTCAGCGTGGATATTAAGAACATCCTCAAGATGTGTTTCCTACAGTGTGGAAAGTGCTTGTAAGAGATACAACAGCTGAAGAGGGTTCCACAAAAGAGCATCTTTAATGGAAACTTTCCAAGTATTAAAGTGTCTGAAAAAGCATATACAACTTGACTGGATGAACAAAACATGAAAAGTTGCCCATGAAAGGCATCGCAGGCCCAACAATGAAAGTAAAGTGAGATTAATGTCAGCATCAGCTGTCAGCGAAATGTTTCCCTTCAGCCCGGCCTCTTTAGCTGTTTGAAATACAAATGACCACACTGAAGCCAACCACACATGGTTGGTTTATATTACAACTCAACACGGAGGTCACACATGCCCTCGAGCTTCCCAGCCTCTCACCTCAATGCACACACACACCGGGGCCACATTACCACCAACATTTGCTCATTACCACATACACACATTTGTATGCATAATATATACAACTTACAGATGTCTCGCTTGTAAGTTGATTTGTGAAATTCCAGCTGCCGTGTGTGCGGCTCCTACATTGACTGATGAAGACTTCAGCACTGTGTCGTTTCAGGACCGGGTCGTTCCCGGTGGCAAAAAATGAAAATTCATGATCGTTATCTTTCAAACTGTGAACTGTCCAAGCTGAACGCCGTCTCAACGGGTAATTTGCATTTCATCCGCACAAAGAAAAGCCTGATGTAGCGTGAACCTGCTTCTTAATTCCCCCTCACCATCGACCTTATCAGGTAGCAGTAAATCTGACAAGGCACATGGAACTACTTTCTCATGCTGGATCAACAGGATCAGGTGTTGTTTTGGTGCTATATAGCTAATCAGACTAACAGATGAGCCAATATCCTGTTCTCACATATGCTGACTGCATGGGCCACACTTGTTGCTCTATGTGTTTGTGTGTGTTTGTGTGTGTGTGTGTGTGTGTGTGTGTGTGTGTGTGTGTGTATGTGTGTATGGGAACAATGGCCCTGCTGTTTGCCCATCCGCCACTGCTGCTGTAGTTGCCTTACACCTGTGCTTGGCAGCCCTTGCAGCTTACCCCCCCCCCAACACACATATAACCCCAATCTAACCCCCACACCACCGCCTCCTATCCCTCAACCACACACCCCGATACACTTCAGTTCTCAGTTTACATCCTGCATTAGCTTTTAGTGCTGCACAACAAAGAACAATGCATATTCAACAGGCTTAGCAGGTCGGGTAACACACATGTGGCCCCTAAGACGCGTCTCATTGTCTCATATCAAAATGGGAATGGGACCTTATCAAAGGTTTATTCATCCCTCACCACCTCCTCACTCATCCTGTCATTACCTGAACCCATAACCGTGCACACCTTCCCTTCCCACTCCTGTTCCAACCGGGGTCGAGGTGTGAGAAGTGAGAGGGTGAGGGGAGCGTCAGGACGTCGAGAGTGGGCGGGGGAGCAGTTGGATTTTAGGGGTTCAAAAGCTCACAGAGAGCTGCGGCGTTCTTCTGCGGTTTGCGGGGGCCTTTGTGAAACCGGAGCCCCCCGAGGGCACAGGAGGGAGGGTGGAGGGGTCTGGGACACAGCCCCTGCTAAGCAAGAAGCCCACCTCTTTTCCCGCAGTGTCAGCATCACAGGTGTGTGAACGACAATGCATGTGTGACCCATGTCCAATCAATGACACACTGTATTGTAATCATGTATTGTGGGGCTCAAAGGTAAACACCAGTGGGAATAAACTGTTAGGACCCAGGTACAACCCTTTAGGCTGGAGCGCTGCATTCACTGACTTACTGGATGGGGGGAGAAAGGCAACATGTTCAGCACAACACAGCACTTATTGCTTCCATAGCTGTTGCTTAACATTTTGCCATAGCAACACCGGGCAACAAATAATCAAAGTAAGGCAGATAAAGCTGGACAGTGAATTCCACTCTGTGCCAGTTGCTAGGTAAAGGTCTTTTCTTAATTCCCCATATTCATACTGGACTCCCCGACTCCCACTCCCACACACCCTCCTGAGACTGAAAAACCAGATTAAACTTTTTTTTGTTCATAACTTGACCACTGTCTATCTACAGGGTTGGCAGGGTGCAGCATTTTTGGGATATTTCCCATAAATTATGACGGGCTATCAGTAGGCCAGCTGTACTCTTGAATTCTGGTATTCAGAGTTGCTATTATGCTGATATGAATACATCTCTCTGCGCCTGTCACCATGATTCGGCCTCTGTATGTGGGGATGCTCAGAACAAAGCGACGTCAAGTAAAGCAGCTCCCGCTCCTTTCTCCCTCCCCATTCAACGGGGCAAACAATTCTAAATCAATACCTCCATGCAAATGATTGTGTGGCCCTGCAGGCTGCAGGCTTGATAGCCAGGTAGGCCAAACTGTAACAGGCCCTACGGTGCCTTCAAGTGCCCCATGTAAACTCCATTGCTTCTGCATTTCAGGAGGGTGGTTGACACTTTAAAGTTACATATAATGACAATAAAGTGCAGACTAGGGCTGTGATTAATGACTATTTACATTATTCAATATTCGTTTTAATATTTCTTTGCGTTAAAGCAACATTATGTGACTTTTTTTACCTTAAAATAAAAGCTTCAAAATCATGTTCATGGTACAGTGTCTTGTAACAGGGTGAATGGCGTCGCTATCACTTGTTTCTGCATTAACTAATAACCTCAGTAAGAGGGCAGGATCACAGCGTTACATACATGTTTACTTCAACATACAAGTTTTCAACACACAACAGTGTTATGACGTAACAAGTTTTGTTTGTAGTTAGCACCTACATTACATCTTAGAGCTCATTGCAGGACCCTTACTGATGGCAGATGCACATCAGGAGCAGTTTTGGGGTTCAGTATCTTGCTCAAGGATAGCTTAGTCCCACCCAGGGGAGCCTGGAATCGAACCAGCGACCTTCCGATCACTGGTCGAACGGCTCTACCCACTGAGCAACAGCCACCCCGTGTACAGAATTATCTAGTGTGCAGACTCTATTTTTACGTGATTCTGTCCAGCTCCTAATGTTCAACATCTTCTGATGTGCTCTCTTTTGTAACCGTTTGTATAAAATTAAAGAAAAGCAGTTGATCTGAATATTTCACAAATGAGAACCAGCAAATGATTGGTAGTTAGGCCTTATAAATTGACTTTGAAAGCTGCAAAAATACATTTTCTATTGATTGACTATATCCCAAGTGATTTCAACATTAGTTGTTAGTTAGAATCACAAATATTTATTTCATCTATAGGTTACCTAATGCAGTATCTCAGTATCTCAGGCCTCCATGGATGTACTGCAGTTCTTGAATGTGTCATGCAGCAGATTCTAAATCCCTGACATGTACCATGCCATCGCTTATCTGTCCGGGGTTAGATAAGCAATGACAAAGTACAGCACTTGTTATCAGTGTTTGAAAGTAACTGACAACAAGTACTGTATTGTTGTACAGTCTCAAGATACTTTACATTAGTATTTACCTCCCCTGCTACTTATTAGGCTACTTGTACATCATTTGACAGGGAAATATTGTACTTTTTAATGTTTGCTTCTGTACATTTGATATGATGGATCGTATTAAGATTTTTCACACAAAATATGCAATTAGTACATAGAATATTTTGCAAATCTAATTACCCAACTACATATAAAGTAGTTAAAATGACCTTTCCCTCCGAAAATACTGCTCATATATAAATGCAAATGTAACAATCATGTCATGTTTCTCATTCTGCAGAATGAGAACTTTTACTTTCGACACTCTCATCATATTGATTATTCCTCTGTACTTTTACTTTGACTTGCCATGAAGTTTTTTTTCACACTGGAATATTGTTACTTGTGCTTGAGTTAAATATCTGAATACTTCCTCCGCCACAGCTCCTTATATTTCAGCGAAACCCACCGAGTAATGGGTTGTTCCTGTCAATTCAATGAGGAGCAAAAGACAAGAAACAGGCTGAAATATTTGAGGGGGTGGGGGGAGAAGAGTAAAATACATTTAAATCCACACAGGCAGCCGTCACTGTAACAAGTTGATGATTTACAGTTCAGTCATTTATCATTTTGTCATAATAACATTATTTTGACCCTTGCAGTTGTTGCTTCGCTCTCTCCCGAGGCACTGATAACAGCTTGTTAATGCAGTTTGGAGTTAGGCACAGAGATGGTTGTAACTGCGGATCAACTGTACTTGATTGAAGTGTGAGACAAATTGGGAAATTTCCGACAGTCCCTGAAAGTTGCAAAAGTTTCTCATACGCCACCCCCTCCACCCCCTGGAAACGCATCGTGAGGCGCTCGCGCGCGCGCGCGCACACACACACACACACACACACACACACACACACGCACACACAGACACACACACATTCCAGCAGGCGGAGTCTGTGACGCGCTGGCCCGTTTGTGAATGAGCAGCAGAGAGTAGCGCAGCAGCTCAGAGCAGAGTCCCAGCCAAGCCCAGGAGCGGAGAGGGAGAGAGAGAGAGAGCGAGAGAGAGAGAGAGAGGAAGGAAAAGTTAGCCAAATGGAGTTCTTTACAGGAGTCAGACCTTTATTATTTTCATATGTACTCATTAATGGCATACTAATTACTTTGCAGACTAAAGAAGGTGAGTGTCTATTTCCTAAAAGTGAATTTGCTTGATTGGAGTGAGGCACGCGTGCCATGCGGGGAAGCTCCTTGGAGAAACTTTAAACCTGGGGAAACACACTCTCTTGAGCTCGTGACAGTCTTGAATCGTACTTTACGCAAACTTTCTAATTTTTAAGAATGTCTTTCTGGCTAAAGTTGTGTAATTCATTATGAAAAATGAGCTGGTTTGAGAGTTTTCCTACATGTGCGCTGCGCAAAACTTTGCAACACCAGCAGGTGAATTGAGGGGAAGAGTCTGCCAGTGCGACGCGTTTATGAAAAAGACTTGCTTGGTGTGTTTTTCTTTGACATTTTTTAAATCGTGCACACTGTGTTTTTCTTTATTTTATTGTACCCATCAGTTTGATATTCAGATGTGGCCAACAAGTTTAGTTTTTAACAACTTTTTTTTTTTTTTTTTTTTTAACTAAAGCTGTTAGTTTTGTTACATTAGTTTGATAATTACATGCTGTCAGCTTTGGGTTATTATGCAACACATTTAAAATGATCTTTGCGTTTTTCAAGTAATAGAATTCAGCTGATGTCCATTATTCTGTGTCAAAATGAGTGTTTCCTGAACAGTTCAAAGGTTTATTTTAATGTACTGACGGTGTTCTCATGTCTCCACAGAGGTGCTTTTGGATATGAGGGCAACAGGAGGAGAGCTGGGCTGGTTGACATGGCCTTTAGATCAGGGGGACAAACCCGGGGTGAGTATAGCTCCAGCCTCTCCTCCGACTCCCACGTTTCCACTTGGAATTTGCCCTAGGATAAATCTGCATAGAGAAAATGTTCAGGAAGGACTCCACTGAGAGCCTCCGCTGCAGAAACAGTTGACCATTTGACTTGTGTGGTTAGCTGTGTGTATAGTGTACATGTCAGGTTTCTATAAAATCAGCCTAATGGTCGCAGGAGTGTATGGATATGAGAAGGAGCTGTAGGACCCTGTCAGGAGCTGCCTGCAGAGCATGTCTGGGCCCCACCAAAGCTTAGGCAGACAGAATAGCTGCTAGCTCTGAACTGGGAATACTTGTGGCCTCTTGCGGTTTCAAGGCTTCAGCTCCAGAATTGTATGTTAGAGAGCAATTAACTTTTAAAGTTTGCAGCATGTGGTACCTCTTTTTTAGAGGGGGAGGGGGTTTTAAGACGGAGCCAATCAGTCAAAGCTACCTTTTTCTTTAAAGCCAGGGTCTGCGCTTAGGGATGCGTCTACAGAGCAGCTACATTATTACACCCAAATGCTGTGGTTATCTCCTCGCCAGGCATGTGTGCCTTCTTTGACACTGCGGTTTCCAAGTAATTGACCAGCCAGGCTCATGCAAATGTACTGTCACTGGCCTCATTTCTCGTGCTGATGACTCAAAGGCATGTGCAGACGGGCTGCTCACCAAATTTCCGCTAAGGGAGGAGGTTTCACTCCTTAAATAATTGATCTGACACTTTCGTTTCACTTTTTTGCACTAATAGGAAACAGGTGGAAACATTTTTTATCGTGCACACTTTCTTATGTAATTACCGTCGCTTATGATAATTATTATTCTAAGTTTAAAAGACCCCTTATAAAAAATGTCCACCAGCTGTTTAATAGAGGTGTTGGCTCTGCTGTTGTACATCAGGTTTATACAGGGGAGCCAACAAAGCACATTCCTTTAATTAATAGCACAGTGGCTACTCGCAGGGAGCAAACCACAGGCTCTGCCTCTGTGGGAGCCCGTTGTTCCTCAAGAGGCGAGGTTATGTTAAAACTTGCTGTCAGTGTTTTCAAAAATATTTGTGGCAGCATTTAGTATGCGAGCTGCTGCAGCGCTGTTTGGGGACGATGCCAACAGTAGCAACGGCATGTGAAAGGCTGAATCGGAAATAATTTGGTATCTTTGCAATGTCAGTGCAATGTCACATTAAGTTCCTGAGGTTTCCTGCATTGTTTTGCTGTAGAGCCTCATAAAGTGGAGTCTTCCATTTTGCAGAAATGTGTTATTGCTGTGAAGGATTGTAAAATCTTCACAGGGAGTAATTAGAAATGTGAAGAACCATGGGTTCCCTGACATACGGTCCGAGTTTGTTCCCAAGGTTCAGATTACAGTGGCTGAATCCACATGTTAAGACTTATGGTGCCCCTTTATTTTGTCTTGGTTCAGCTCAGTATGCTCGGGGGCTCTCCAGGGGTTACTGTTTGTACCTCTAACCTTGTTGCTTTGTGTGGTTTTGTTTCAGTGGGAGGTCATCCAGCGAACCCTGAATGGCTCTCAGTTATACACCTTCTCTGTCTGCAACGTCGGAGAACGTGAGCAGGACAACTGGCTTCGCACCACCTTCATCCAGCGGCGTCCGTCGGCTTCGCGGGTCTTTGTTGAACTCCAGTTTATCGTACGTGACTGCAACTCTTTTGACGGCGCCTCGCTGACCTGCAAAGAGACCTTCAACCTCTTCACGTCTGAGTCAGACGCGGACGTGGGCACTACCTTCCGCAAGGGCCAGTTTAAGAAAGTGGCCACCATTGCGCCTGATGAGATCACCAGCAAAAATGAGATGCGCATCAACACCGAGACGAAAGTGGTGGAAAACCTGTCTCTGAAAGGCTTCTACTTGGCTTTTCAAGACATCGGAGCCTGCATCGCTCTTCTCTCTGTCAGGGTCTACTATAAAACTTGCCCGACCACAGTCAAGAGTCTTGCGTCGTTCCCTGAGACCGTGGCTGGAGGTGAGAACCAGTCACTGAGGGAAGTGAGCGGGGTGTGCGTGGAGAACGCCATCAGTGAGGAGCTGCCTCGCATCTACTGCACTGTCGATGGGGAGTGGGTGGTACCAGTTGGACAGTGCCAGTGCAAACCAGGCTATGAAGAAGTTGAAGACGAGTGTCAAGGTAAGGGTGTGCTCCTGAATCTTTGGTATTTGGAAAGGTCTTTCTGTCCCCAGGTATTTCGACCTGTCTGGGTGGATGCAGTTCCCACGAGAGTGTGTTTTTAAAACGACCATTTGGCATGACTCACCATTACCTTTCTTTTCAATTGCCACAGGCTGTAAAACAGGTCCAAATGGTAGACTTTAGATATTTATCATAGGGGTTATGATCATTGTTCAGAGGAATTCTCCCCCTGGCTAATGTTGCTCCTCTGCAATGGAAGGAATGCTCAGGCCTACTTGTACATGTCCTGGCATCATCCCTGACCCTGAACCGATACCTATAAAATTAGGAAGTGTGCTTTTGAGTTTCAGCTATGATTCGAAGGTGCCATTTGGAAAAGTTTGCACAAGCCGTGATTATTTGCGGTGATATAGAATGATACGCCCCTTGTGTCATTAAGGCTCGAAATCTGAAGGTTCCACCTACAACCCAAATTAAGATATTACCATTGAGTTGTGAAATGAAAAACTCCCTCTAAATGCTTGTTGCATATAATTGTGTCCAAATCTTCTTTTATAGTGTTTAATGAATGTTTAAAGTCATGCTCAAACACTTCACCTTTCACAACACCCGTCATCGTTTAAAACTTACAGCCTGTTGCGTGAGGTGATTTCCTTCTCTCTCATTATCATCTGTTCTCTTATCTTGATATGGGTGTGCGGCAGAGTCCAGCCATAACTCAGTGCTTTGACTTTGTAGCTGTGGCGGAGTTGCGTTTTAACTCCCTGCAAAGAAGTCTCTTATTGTTGTGGGAAGGGCTGTCAGGGTGACTGAAAGTGATCAAAGAAGCCAGGGGGCTACTGTACTGTGATGGATTAGCATCTTCAAGGCTGGTGGTGTTGGTGGTCGGGCGGGGGGGAAGGAGGCTGGAGGAAGCGTTCTGAGCCTCGGCGACTTTGTTCATCTCCAACGTTGCAGAAAAAACAGAGGACCTGTCTGTGTCCGCATCCATCTCTCCCGCTTCTTCCTCCTCTGTTTTCACAGATTGGTGGAGCCTCAGCTCTCGGGTGTATTGTGTGTCAGAGCAGAAGTGTATGCGAATATACAACACAGGCTGGCATGCAAGGACCTGTTGAGATCTGTTCCATGACAGAACACCTAAAGACTCCCATCTGCCCCAAGTACTCCTCCTCCTCCTCCTCCTCCTCCTCCTCCCTTCCTATGCTGCTTTTTCTGGAATTCTTGTTTGTACACACACACCCACACACACACCTTATGGAACACACACATTGGACTACAGTTGTAAATCCACATGCAGCCTGTCTATAATAGGTTCGCTTTCCCCACTTAGTTTCCCCTCCCATTGGCAACGAAGCGATAAAAGCGATGAAGTTTTCTGTCAGTACATCATTTTTAGCTGCGGGAAAGTGCCAGGTAAGATGATTAGGGAGGAGGCGGAGGAGGAGAGGCAGGAAGGAATGAAAGAAAAGTCATACAAAAGCGACGCGTAGGTTGTGTTTAGTGGAGGGGTGTGATTTTAAAACAGAGAGAGGTGAGGAATGGAATGTAAAGGTAGGAGAACAATGAAGCTCTGTGTTTCCCCCCGTGAGGCCGGAGGAGCCCACCTCCACCTCCACCATCTCCACCTCCTCTTCCACCCTTGGTTGGTACATTCCTAATCAGTTTGCCGAGGTGGAGCCTCTCCCAACATTACTCCAGACCTGTGGAATTCCCAGGGGGGGGGAAGAGCGAGCAGCTCCGGGTCAAGACCTCACATAAAAATGACCAAACAAAGAAAAAACCCCCCAAAAACCACGAGATGAAGTCAAATGAGAGGTCGGAGGACGCATGAGGGCAGTCGTAGATGGAGGTGGAAATGAATCACAGGGTTCGAGATGAATGGTTCGAAGGGCTTTAAGCGGAATCTCGTACAGACACACAGTTAATCATTCTCCCCACTTCTTTCCTGTCCTGCGTGCTGTTCGGGGAGAAACCACAAAACTTCAATTGTGGTGTTTTTTTCTTACTTAGGTTGAGAGTTTCCATGTTCAGCAATGTGTTCACTCAGTTTTATGACTCCTCGGCCCTGTGGGACCATTTAAAGTAGAAATCTGTGACTTTATCTGGTTTTTGTCTCCCGTCTCCTCATCTGCTCCCATACCACTGTGGTGTGCTTGGCTCTGAGATCACTTGCCCGTCAAACCGTGTTTTTAGGATCTCTTTTTCCTTTCACTCCCCGTTGAGGTTCTCGTAGGTGGCGCGTGGCGCTCTTCTCTCGGTGGCCGCCATCGTTCATGTTAACTACAGAGTCTGTCTTCTGGACAAACAAACGCTAAAGATAAAATGCATCACTTCCTGTTCCACAGAAACCTACCGCAGTGTTTAGAGCAGTAAATGTAAAAGCTTTTATTAACTGGCTGTAAATCATATCAGTCGGCAGCAGTTGGGCACAAAGCAGGCTTTTCTTTTTTTTGTTTGTTATGAAAGCAATAAGTCATTCTATAAAAGAGAAATATTTTGGCTCTCAAAAGGCATGGGCGTCAATTATAAAAA
>OMLP01028018.1:13218-26425 GCA_900302685.1 Spondyliosoma cantharus
AAGGCGGTGAACACTCGGAGAAAGCGATGCTCTGCACCGTTTGGCAGCAGGCTCAAAGTAATGAAGTTCTCAGTCGCCTCAGATATTTCACACGTTCATGAGCAGACACAAAAAAGAGACGGGGACGCAGACAAGAATGATGCCATTGAGACATTCATTTTTCAAACTATTTAACGACTCCATGTCCGGACCAAGATGCAGCTGGACGCGTGCTGCTTTTTCCGTAGTTGAGGAGGGGAGAGAGAAGTGAGAAAAACATCTTCCACCCCGCGTGCCAGACAAAAGTACGGGGAGAGAGAGGGTGGGGGGAGAAAGAGAGAGGCAGAGAGAAGGATATGGTGAGAAGAGGAGCAGTGTGTTTTATGACATGGGAGCATGCTGCAGTACAGCGTTCAAGATGTTGCTAACTGGGAGCAGATGAGAGGAGGAGACACGACTGGAGCTCTGTGGCCGGGAGCCACTGAGAGACAAGCTGACCAGCACACATACAAATGCACACACACAGTTTATGTTGTGTACCTATGAGGACTCAGATCTATCTATTCCCTTAGTTGTATCCTATAACCTCGAAGAATGACTCTGGTTTCTTCCAATTTAGGTCTTATTTTGTAGTGTTTAGTCATCATTCCTATCTGGATTATCGACTATTTTAGTTGTGGAGCAACCTTGTGGTGTAAGAGTTAAGGGTACCAACCATAAATCACAAAGTGTGGATCCTGCGTCATTTCCAGATGCTTTTTCCTCAAATTTCCTGTCATCTGTTCACTGTCCAATTTGTCATAAAGGCCTAAAGTTCCTTCTCGCAAAAAATGATGAATTACATTCTATTAAGTTAATTGTCGAGATTGTGGCAACATCACAGAAAAAAAAAGTCTATTGTGGCAAGAAACATGACCGGTCATGATAATCTGCGTAGTCTTATTGAGATTACACACTGGCAGATGCAGACATACTATGCTTTTCAAAATGTACATTGAGCGGTTCCCATTGGTGGGTCGTTATTAAAGTGTCATCTTATTGGCCTGTCATATTAGCAGAAATGTTCCTTTCTCAGTGCCGACATTTCATTTTAACGCCTTTATTGTGTGATATTTTTAGTGTGTCCCTAAGTGGTCAGGAAACAATATTGTTTTTTTTAAACAGAGCCCCAGGTAAGTCAAAGTCACATGTACATATTTTTCCCGAGCATTTTCAGTTCGACCCCTAAATGAACTGTTTTAAAATAACCTGGCTAAAACACTGGCTTGCTAACAAGTTCAATGATGATCTGACTATTTTTGTCTCTCTCTCATCGATTTGTTTCCAGATCTTACATTGCGAGTAAAGTGCTATCATAACCAACACTCCCCTCGTCTTGTTGTTTGTTCTTCTTCGGTTTTGTCTTTTATGAATTTTTCCTAAAAATGTGTTCATTTTCTCAGAAAAGCCCAACACTGTGTTCCTGGCTTTCATCTGCACCGTACATAAACAGACACTTTGTTACGTATTGTATGTCTGGTTATGCTGTCATTATGGTCTTAAAAAATATTCTTTTGGAAGGCTGGAAAGAAAAAACTGTTTGCAGATGAGGACAATAAAAGTAAACTGAACGGGAAAGGGATCCCAAACCTGTGCTCAATACAGAGGGTATATTGAGTTGATAGCACCATTTGAAGTCAGGGGCCGACAGTTTGCAGTTGCAGTTTCCACATTGTTTCGATGAGGTTGGTGATGTTGCATTCATGTGAACATATATGACTTTGAAGCAGCTACTGGCAGTGAATGGAAGTTTCATTCTATTCACAGACATACCGCAGGGCAAATATTTACAGAAGAATGTTTCCCCCTTTGTGGCCACTACTTTTTTTCCTAAACCTTTTTTCTCTCAGTTTTTTCTCACATAGGGGTGTAAAATTAGGTTGGTAAATTAGCATTATGTCAAATCAAAGTTCAGAGTTTCCGGAAAACATCCTTTGGCGGAAGCCGGCGCGTGTCGTGACAGCAAAGCCAGAGTTTTTTTTATTTTATTTGAGGTTTGATACATGTGGTGCTGTGGCTGTCAGTCACAGCACCTGATCTGGGTCACACATGGGACAGCCAGGTGCCCGTCAGCCTCTCAGCAGGTTGGGACACCTCATACTAGAGAAAGCAGGACTATAGTGTTTGATGACGTTATGCAGCCTTGGTTTCGATAGAAGGAGACTGGAGTAATGCCGAAACAATTTAGCAATCAAGCTAATAGTGAACTGACACAGTGATTTGCTAATTGACAAAGCCCTTTCGATTTGATTTCTTTGCCTACACACTTTCCATTGCTACTTGTTTGTCATTTGTCTGATTTTAATCTGAAAATGAATGGAAACAAATAAAACCGAACCCCAGCTTTAACTCAACTGTTCAAGACATGAATCAAGCACACCTGTCATTAAAATGTCAAGCGCTTGCCAGATCCAGTTTGTCAAATGTGAGGGTTTGCAGAGTTTCTCTGTTTCATATCACAGCAAACTGAAAAACACTGCATTTTTTAGACATCATGTAGGCAAGAACAGCTAGAATGGCGCTCAGTAGTGCGCATACCTCCGTCAGGGCCCAACACAGTCCCCTTTCATCTCGCGATATTAAATATCAAAGATTATCTGGATCCACACCAAAAACTTAATTGGGTCTATCCTGATCCAGCCTCCATTCAAGTAACCTGCCAGTTGTGGTTTCCTCTGAACTCAATCCATCATGCCTAATATCATGACCTGTGAGTGTCCTCTCATCTATGGCACTCGCTTAAATCTGGCATGGCTCCCCACCACCACATTCTCCCCATGGCCATGCCTAACAACCCGTAACAGAGCCACAGCTAATTCCTTGTAAAAACTTTCAAGGAAGTAGCAATAACAGCTGTATGTTAATAGATAGCACATGGTACATGCCCTGGCTGGTGACCGTTGACATACGAGTACAACTACACAGGTACAAATGTTTTGCACACCGACACTGAGGTCTCTGTGTGGAGGTTTTCTCCCTGGGCTGATATGAGTTAGTGGGTCTTGTTATGCCTCGGTGTCTGTGGATTAGCCGCCTAATCAAATATAGAGTTATATCCTTGTATAGGCCTTGCGGAAAAGGCCTGAGGAGGAGAGGAGAGAGTGAGAGACAGAAAGAAAAATGAAGGGAAGCGAAACCACCCTTGTTTTCCAGGCATTCCGTCGTTCTTTCTTGGTTCGTGTGTTTGTGTTCATTAGGCATAATAGGGATCCTAAAAAAACAGATCACTGAGCTTGACTAAATAAACCAGCTTGTACATTCCTGGCATTGGCCTCTCATTACAGCCCCGTCGGCCCTGTCACCAGTCCTCTCGTTTTTCAGCCGGCGGTGCCGGCTTGATGTAGGGTAACTGCTCTCCATAGGTGGGAAGGACCCTGCTGTGAGTGTTCAGCCTTGGAGACGATGCTGAAGGCCAGCTGGGATTTGACACTCTTGCCCACCCTCTCTAAGCCTTGAACTTCAGCGGGCACCACCCCGAGTCAAACACATTCTGCAAGTATGTATACACACCTACCTCCATACATGCCGGTGGTAACAGCCAGCCATCATAATTGGCACTTTCATCACTGTCAGTATTAGTCTTGCTGAGGGCGGCTAATATGGGTGAAAGTAGTTTTTGTGTGAATCGTAAAAAAAAAAAAGAAAAAGTCTGAGGCAGAGAGGGAAGGCAAGAGAGAGAAAGGAAGCGAAGGAGAGGGGAGTTTTAAAGAGCCTGATTTATATCCCCACCCGAGGAATGGATCATTTCAGCCATAATTAAGAGTGATACAGTTACTATCGCACAGAGACGCCATTCAAAGGCAGCAGCCATCTGCTTGTGTTTTACACCCCCGGCCCTGTGATTTACACTGAGGCTGGCTGGTACGGTATCAAGTGCCCTGGAGGACAAATGGAGACAGAAAGAGAGCAAAGTTCAATATTTTATTCTTGAAGCCCACATGCTGCCTACAGTTTGAGACACAATGACAGGAAAATGCCACAACCCTCCAATACCTCAGTATGTTACAGTCAACACGCTCCCTCCAAACAAAGATGCTGGAAGTAATGTATAGCTGACCAAGTGTCCCCTCTGAAGACAGCGGGAGCATTAAGGCCAGCTGTTTAAAGGAAGGAACACACCGGGCCAACCGTTGGCCATCTGAAGCGCTTGGGGAGACTCGGACGAGTTCGGAAACAAATCTGTTCGGTGTGCTCAGCTGTGTTGGATGATGCTTTCCTCCGTAAAAAAGGACATACTGCAGTACTTCAATGACCGCAAAACAGACAAACAAGGCAACTATGCTGTTTTATATCAAAAATACAGGTGGCAGGAGTTCTGAATTAAAAATATTCAGTATGTTGTGTTCTATAAAGTGTGGTTGTTGTGGCATCTCAAAGCCATGAAGTGTACAAAAAGTTGTATCCTATCCCAGTTCATTGTTAAAATACCAATGCACTGTAGGTCACCTTCCTTGGCATCATTTGCTTTTGTGCTTCTGCTGTTGGCCAGCAGTAAGGGAAACAGTAGCTGAATATTTTCCATTGTTTGGTGTGGAATTGTTTGGCTGACCCCGTTCTGCACTGGACTGGTGGTCGGCTGAGTGACAACAAGTTAATATTGGTGAGCCTATTCCCGAGTAGACAAACCAGTAGTTGGTCACACAGGTAGAAATTTCAAAATGAAAAATAAAAAAAAAAAAATCTTGACTTGAATAGTTTTTAAGCTTGGCTTGTACATACATAATGAAAAATATGAAGCATGTGACTTAAACATCCATTGAAGCTCCCACTGCATCGAAGAGATGAAAAATAGTGGCAGACCAAAACATCATAGCTGTGTGAAGAAATAAGACTGCAACATTGTTCAAATCAATCTATGAAACAGTCAGGAACCCCATATCTCATACACCATAAAAAAATTGATTTGCACTCATTTTATGACATCATCTTCCACGGCTGGGTAGGTTTCCAGTTTTGCGTGTCGGGTCCGGTCTCCGAGCTTCAACCAGTTTGATTTTGTGCCGACTGACTGATCCAGCATTTGTCATGTGATCATCAGGTGGACAGAGCTAGCAGCATGTGGCTAGTTAGCAGAAGCCTGGGGATAGCCAATTAGCTCAGCTGCATTGGTGGTGCAGTGCTTATGTCTTGTTATGTTTTCCTAGAGTTGACAGTGGTGCAAAGAATGCACTATACTACTCCACGGAGACATGAGAAGAAGAAAAAAAATCTTCATGAAACAGAAATAATTGTTTCTGTTGAGCATATCGCAAGAGCACAAACAGTTTCTTTCTTGCGCTCACGAGAAACTTCAATGATTTTTTTTGTTTTTGCCCATGTCCCCTTCGTACTACTCAGACCAATGTCCCAAAGAGATGTGTCCCAAACTCTATCATCGTGTGCGCCCTCTTCTTCTTGAATGGTATAATCACACTTAATTTGGAAAATTGAAAATTGGGGCCACCTACTGCTTATCTCGATAAACCAAATCCTAGATATCACAGTAGATGAGAACAAGCATTCATTTGATTTTCCTTTAGATTGTTTTCTCGAAATTTGGCCATAACTTAGAAAAATAAGAAATTGGAAAAGTTTTTCTGTCTTCTTTGGTTGCAAGTTGAAAGTCTGTTGTCATATACTGGTGTTCACTTCCCCACTACACTGCAGCAAAGGTAAGAAACTGAACCACTGGCAGTCAGCACAACAAGATTTTCAGGGGGTTTTAAGTTGCCCCTTTAATTTATATAGAGCCATATTCCATGCCTCAAAGGCTCAAATCATGAGTACTGCCGAACTTCAATCTGCAAAGAACACAAACAAGACAGACGCACTAATTCAAGCTGAAAGGTCAGCTCAGGTTCAAGATAAAGGCTCTGAGACTGACTATTGGGCTGAAATCGACAGTGGTAAAGATTTTAAGTGAGATGAGAGAAGATGCAGGGACAAATTCTCTATTTGCTTGTTGAGATCAAAGCCAACTGGCAATACTTGATATTTATTAGATCTATTCCCACATGTGAATGTGACCCAAAACTAAAAATATCACAATCCATGAATCACAAATTCAGCAAAGACGGGACACAACTGTCTGGTGAAGTGCCACCTGGTCCTCAGTCCCGTCTCCTGCCTTCACCTCTCCCCTCCTCACCTCATCAGTCGAAGCTGCTGAGCTTCCTGATCGATGACTTTTACGAGCTCTGCGTTTTGATTGATTGACTTTTGCCATGGCAAATACCTTTGCTGTGAGCGTAATCTAAAAAATAAACGCAAGATTACCGACACAGACATGCTTCATGGCGTGTGCAGTGATCATTTCCCAGCATATTTCACTTGACGGAGACCAAGTAGATCATAGCGTCATCGCAAAGCAAAGCAGGAGAGCAAAGCTGTGATAGATTACAGCCATTTCTCTTCAGGATAGTGGTTGTGTGAGCGTGTATCCATCATCACATGTCTGTGGTTGGTGACTGCTTGTTAAGTGTGATAAAATGATTATGTGACCTAATTTTCTCAAAGCTGTACATCCACTTTATTAGTTTCTATATGTATATATCTGTATTTTGTTAAAGAAATCCATCATTACATCGCTAGCATAGCCACATCTATCTGACTTGGTAAGCCTGATCCTTTTGGGAAGCCTGCTGCCTTTTCACACCCCTTGACACCGAGCAATGTTGAATTTATGGATGCATTGTGTGTATGTGTATGTGTGTGTGCGTGTGCGTGTGCATTTGTGCATTGTCGTGGGGGAGGACTTCATACTGAGCTGTTGTTTCTGGCAGAGGCCAGATAAGCTTGACGACAGCGCTTTAAAAAAAGGAGCCCGTCCAGCTCTTCTTCCATCCCGCCATCGAGAAGGCAGCTCTGCCTGTCTGAGACACCTGCGGGGCCTGATGGATGGCCAGAGTTGTGCATTTGAAAATAAAAATGTGTAAATTCACTTTGTTGCCGTCTGTGTCTGGATAACAAGGCCAGCGACTGCAGCCAAGGCGCCAAGAGGGAGCACGGCCTGGATCTTATTGCCACATTATTTTGTCTACAGCGCAATGATTGCTATACTGCTGTGTTGTGTGATGTAATCAGTAAGAATACACACACACTTTATTAAAGGCAGAACCTCCTGACATTTGATGTTTTTTTAAGATAAGTGGTCCTCCATGAAGAGGATGTAACTTTGTAGTTCCTTAACTTTTTCTGAATACGAGATGAATAAAGACTGAAATAAAGAACACGAGCCGAACTCACCTTCACGTGGGGTTTGGCCAGTATTTGTAGAAGCTCTTTGATTTCTCCATTGGCAGATTTCCCTTCCAGCTCCTCAGACATCTAAAAAGAAGAAGACACAGACAAAATGCCCTTACAATATGATTTATCAGGGAAGGCTACTCAACATACAAAGAGGAAATGTAAAATTTGACCATCTTTTGTAATGATCCACATAAACTTTATCAGATTGGCTGATTTTTTTTTTTTTTTTACAGAAATGACCTGATAACATTCACTGTTATGCTGCATTTTACTTTATCTATACTTGCTGTAAATACGAAGAGAATAATCGTGGTTTATCTATTGTGTTTACATTCTCACATTTATTTTGGGATATGAGCAGCGGTGGAAAGGTTCAACTACTGCTAAGCAAACACAGTTTCAAAGAGAGTTCATTCACTGGGATGGAGAGTGATGATTGCGCTGAGCAGAATGTTTTCAGGAATTTTGTTTTCTGAGATGTGAGTTACTGAAAAGAAGAAGAAAACGGAGTCCAACCAGGACAGTATAACAGATGGGAGTTCAGAGCCTTTCAACAAGCATCAAGATCAATCCTGCAGGTCCAGGGATCCATCTGACAGGACTGCCTAAAGTTGATCAAAAAGTTAAATTCATATTTCTTTTCAGCACTCCTCTAATGTGACTCTGTGTTAAAATTGACAATCTATGCTACCATAAATCTTTGATCATATATCTGGTGCCGTCGATCAAGTTGAATCTGCTAAATGTAAATAATTTAATTTGTTTGTGCAGGAAATTGTTTTTCAAAGTCTTTTTTAACTACTGACTTAAGTTTAAAGTTAAGTAAGTTTAAGTTAAGTTTAAAAAAATATTCTATTGCTTGAAGATCTACAGCTATCTAATATAAATTACTATTACTATACCCAGTAAGGGAGTGTGTAACTATAAAGTAACCCCTCAAAAACATGTGTAAAAGTACACTTGTAAATACTCAAGGGTACGGTTCAAGCCCCAATCAAAGGGGCCCAGTGGACAGGAAAGGTGATATCATGCGTGCTAAATTAGGTGCATCTCAACGGGAGGCGAGGTCACACCTCTTCATGGGGCCTGGAATTCGCACTTGTTGCTGCCTTTCTCTTGACTTAATTTACTAATCAGTGAGGTCATTTTTCAATGAAAATCTCAGGGAAAAACGACAACAGTCCCTCCCTGCTGGAAACAGTGAAGGCAGTGAGAACATCTCAGAGCCAGGGGAGTGAGCTGGACTGCGTTCACGTTGAATGTCTGGTAGCACTGAGAAGAGTCACTCAGCTTGTAAAACCCAAGTCACTCTCTTTCCTTTGTGCTCCAATGTTTTGGGTGATCTTCAAGAACATGGTGTGAATGTGGAGAGGAGGCTCTTGCTCTTTCTGGGGTTATTTTCCTTATCCAAATAGGGCATATTCTGTGCAGACCGTAAAAGTTTCTGAGATAATATTTGCGATCTTGAGCTTTACAAATGTACCTGACAAAATAACGAAACAAAACTAAAATAAATGAATAATTACAACAAATCATAAAACATAAAACATAAAAAAAATAAAACATAAAACATATACTAACATTCAGTCATCTATTCCAATACATGTGACCTGTTACATCTACTAATCACCTCACAGTGGATGAAAATGTTGCTGACCCGCAATACAAACCAACAAACTGATCTTCAATCAGGAAAATGCTACATGCAAATTAACAATTTAAAGGTACAGTATGTATTTTCTGCAGCCAGTTGTTCATTTTAATCAAAACAATGAAAACAAAAGATTTAGTTTGATGACGTCGTGAAGTACTGGGGATCATGGGAATTACTTCATTTTTAGACAACCACCATTGAAAATCACCAATGGTAATCAAACTGACGTGACTCAGGCAGAAATCGGGGTCACAGGGGAGGTAATGTATTCAAGTTTTATTTTTTAATATGTATTCACCAGCTTCCTTCCTCACTTCCTGATGTATCATCTGAAAAATACTTGGTAGTTATTGTGACAGGCAACCAAATAAACCACACTGAGGAAAATTAGTGATTTCTTACAAATGGGATCATGAATGCAAACGACTCAGTAAACCAAAGGACTAGTTAATTTTAGACATTTTAATATGGAAATGTTACATATTATATCTTTGGTCAAAATTTTAATCAGCTGCTAAGGAAAACCTCTCCAAAACGCAGCATGCTCCTTTAAGGCAGATGATGACAGTGGTTGGGAAAGTGTACAGTTTGTTTGACTAACGACCCCTGTGGTGCAGGAATAAGGCGAGGTGAGGCAGAGGTAACAGCAGGAGGCCGAGGGTTAGACTGGGGTTAGGGAGGGCTCCATGTCATTTTACCCGAAGACAGGAGCGTGTGTGTGTGTGTGCGCGTTTCCATTTGTTTTGACCCCCCCATGGGAAAGACACCACGCTTATGAATAGCCGCAGTGGTCAAGGTTACTCTTGCTGAGCCTCAGTCAACCCAGAATTACTTCACTTAATCAAATATACAAAAAAATGGATGCTGAAAGAGTAGGGTCAGAGGCAGGTGGCGGATGTGGAGAGGGAGAAGTAGAAGAAGTTAGCTCACATGATCAAATGAGAGAAGAAAGGAGCAAAAAGAGAGACTGGGAGAAAAGAGGAGGAAGAAAGAAAGGTAAGGGAAGAGGGGAGTCAGGGTCAGGGTCTTTAGTGAGGGGAAATCTCCTTCTCTGAAACACCAACATCCATCATGTCATCGCCGGGCTGTTTACAGCGAAGGAGGGAAGCAAAGATAGACAGAGAACTGTAAATTTCCAGTCCCTCATATTGTCCTATTAAAGCACCCTGTCCCATAACTCAGCATGGAGGACAAATGGGACATGTTTGACAACATGCTCTGCTCTCTACCTTCATGTCGGAGTCACATTTTCCATCCTCAGACCTACACAGAGTGTGAGGGAGGGGGCAAAAAATGTATGCTGCTCTCCTTTGTGTTTCTTTCATTTGTTAAATGTCATGGCATGCACTGCAGTGTTTGGATAAGTTTGATCCCTGCATGTCAGTTTATAGCTTTCCCCTGACCCTGAACAGTAAGGGCTCATTACTTTGATAAATAGCTGCCAATATATCAAAATGACCATATCTTATACATTTTGTTTTTCATCATACATATTCAAAACTTTTATTTAAAAACAATCTGAATTAGGGAAGTTAATTTAAGGAGGTTTATACTAATGCAATCACCTATTTCACATTATATATTTTTTATTAATTCACATTACTTTGTAGAAATCTTAAAAAAAAAAAAAATGTGGTTTGTGTATTTCTGTATGTTGACCATGATTCCATTTATGAATAGATAAATGAATAAATAAATAAAAGCAATAAAATGGGAAACAATTAAAAAGGGTGAATACTTTGTATAGGCACTGTATATACAGTCTGCAATCCTGGAGAGTTAGGGTTAAGGTTCTGGATCACGGATTCTTTTTCTATTGTGATAAGTGTTGCCTTTTCCTGATTTAAAGGCTCATTCAGGAAAAGTGATGTAATTTTCTGAACTTACCAGACTGCCCTTCTTGTTCCAGTTCTTGCCTTTAGCCACTTGGTTATTATATCCAAATTGCTGATGATTGTTTTTCAAAAATCTCATTGTTTTAATATGATCCCACTACAATATTGCCACAATATCAAGGTATTTGGTCCGAAACATTGTGATAGTCGCTTACCTCGTCCAGTCCTCGCATTCATGAGGTGCTTTTGAGGAGATTTAAAAATAATGAGATATATATTGTGCATCATGATATAGCGTGAAAATGTCATCACTTTATTCTTAAGAGCATATGGCCCAGCCCCATGAGAGACCGATAAATATTGAAACTTTTTTTTATCATTATGCTCCGAAAAAGAGATTTAGCTGATTATCATCTCAAATAATGTGGAGCCTTTTCTTATGATAACGATTGTGTTCAGTGCAAGTAAATTCTTTGTCCAGAAGTTAAAAATTTAAGCCTTTCTGCTCATTTATAAAAAAATTTTTTTACATTATCAATATTATAGCCAATACCTATCTAAATCATAAGTTTTGGTCTGAATTTTTTGTCACCCATGAAAGGCTGGAGCCATATTGGAGGCATACATTTGAATATGACCTGATGGAGCCATCCTCCCTTCCCTGTCTGTTTGTCTGGCTATTTCCCATTACTAGTTCTAGGTATGGACAGCAGTGCAGTGCACCCTGATGGCACCTAGTGGGCTTTCCAAGTAACAGCAGGTATTTGGGTGAGTATCAAGATGTTGGGCAGTGTTCCACAGAAGAAAAAGGAGACTTTGAGGGGAGAAGGATAGGAGTGAACCAAAAGGACATACAGTGTCAGTTCAAGCCAATCAGACACTGATCTGGAACAAGGAACCGGCACTCAGCTTACTGTTGAAGTGGCGTGTGTAGATTTCGACAGGACAGATAGAGACTGATTGGATGGACAGACTGGAACTTGCATTGATCTGGTTCACGTATCTTTTGATTAATGTAATGTGGTATTTCACATTCCACAATGAGGCAAGAGTGCTTCTATTTCAGTCTTAATGAGGGCTGCAGAGAAACTGTGTGTGCATAAATAAGCGTGTATGTACCTCCAGACGTGTGTGTGCAGTCACTCGACGGCATGTCTTTATACGTATGTAATTGAGCACCTATTCCCTGGGCCCAGTATCGATCGTGTTACAGCAGGCATTGGTTTGTTTTAGCAGTGGCAGTCACCTGCTGTGTGTGCTAGACAGTGCAGCCCAGGGCAGACAGGGGATGAAGTGTCATTTTATGTTAGGCAATAAATTAAGCCTCCATTACCCGAAACCCAAGCCCGAAATGAATTTCATCTAACTGTAGATCTCTCTTGTTGCCCTTCAGTCCTCAGCCACCACTTCAATAGCATTCATTTGGAGTGGTGACACGGGTGAAAAACAATCTGCTTTAAAAATACACTGCAATGCTCCGGGTCAGGAGTTTTCCTTTTTTTTGGACCAGCCAAAGAAGGGGCGACTCAGAATTGTGCTGTGAGATGCTTTGATACACCATCTCTGGGCTTTATTCTGATACTTGATAATCCCAGGGAGACACTTTGCGGGGCATTTACCAGGAAGCATAAATTTGACAGACTGTAATTTGACAAAAAAAAAAATGCAGAAAGAAAATCTGGACGGGGGGAGGAGGGATGGAGGCTGATAGTTGGGGGTCTCTTGAACATTCTATGGCCTCTTGCCACAGCCTGGAGAGGCAGAGCAAAGACTAAGGAAAGAGAAACAGAAGGATTCCTTCACACTCTGTTGGCTGCTTGAATCTGGTGGAATTCTTGTTCTGGTGTTATCTGGTTAGCGGTGTCCTAAAAGCAGGGTAGGACAAACACACAGACAGAAAAGGAGCAATAAAATGTCTATTTGAGAATATTGTCCCAACAGATTCAGGCTCAGCCATTCTTGGTTTGGTTAAGGTCCTGCATGGTTTGGGACTCCTATCATCTGTATTGATGCATGAGAACTGTTCTGGCTCTTCCGCTGACATTTATGGCTGGTAAGGTCAGGAAAACCACTCAAGACGGCCTTTCTTTCATGACAGTCTCAGGACACTGTTGACTCTCTCCTCCTCTACTCGGTCTGTACCCCAACCGACTGTAAAGATCTCAGCCCCTCTTGCTCTCGTCTTTCCCTTGACTCAGTACTAATTAGGATGATGTATGGCTGTGGGTTCTTCAGAAAGGGTGGAATAGTCGGAGGCACTTTGATTACAATAAACAGAGCTGGGGATTTCAAACAAAACCACACACCAGTAAAAGGGCTTTTCCTCCTCTCCGTTTACCGTGCCAGGCTGGTTCTTGGGTTTACACAGGTGTGTGTGTGTGTGTGTGTGTGTGTGTGTGTGTGTGTGTCTTTTCTGACAAAGCCCCTCATACATTCCTTCACATATTAGGATGCACAAGTTGGCTATTTCTTA
>OMLP01028018.1:43315-61564 GCA_900302685.1 Spondyliosoma cantharus
GGGGGGGGTAATATTGTGGTAATATGGTAAGGTCATTACTATTGGCAGTGCTGAGATACTGGGTAGGAGGAGATGAAGGGGATGCGGGAGGGAAGGAGAGATTGAGAGTCTCAAAGCCTTAAGCTCCCCCAGGTGCAAAGTCTCCCCTTCTGTCTTCACTTCCAGTGATTCAAATTTTTATTCCTTTTGACACAAATTCCTCCCTATCCAAGCCAATGACACATTATGGTAAACACATCAACTCCATTAGTTGATGAGAAATGATAACATCATGGGAAAGAATGATAAAATACGAGCTGCCACTGTGCCTGACTTCTGGGGTCACCATGTCAGGCTGAACCCTGTGAACTAGAGAAAACCCAATTTCAAACAACAACAGAAAGATGTATAGGTGCCAAGAGTTAAACAAGGACTCTGCAAAGCTGAAATTAAATATAAGAATGTATGGGTGGACAAGCGAGGAGGAGAAATGAAGGCAGAAAGAGAGCGAGAGAGGAAATGAGCCAAAAAACAACCGCAGCGGTGGTAAAATCACTGCGTGTGGACACTATAAAAAGTGGAAAGAGAAAAAAAACAGGGCCAGATGTATGGACACATGTATCTATGTAACATCAGAAACCGTGTCCAGCACAGACAGCACGAGACAAAATGAGAGAGGGGGAAAGAGGAAGAAAGGAATCAAGATCCCGCCAAGCCTTTACCACTAAAGGGTGGACTGACTTGTTTCTTGCAGGGCTGGTCTGGCTTCATTTGATTTGTTTTGGCCAGACTATTCTGGACCCTCTCGTGCGGCAGCTGTGTCTAGCAGACCTGGCAGAGTCTTGTAGTAGACCACTAGGTTCTGTTGTGGCTAGTGCTGGACCAGCCCAGAGGTCCTGATGACCAGCATGATGTTGCGCAGTATGGCCGCAACAGTCTTCAGAGAATGCGGAGAGGCCAGGGCCTCTGAAGCGTCCCGTATGGAGGAAGTGACCACTTTAACTGCCAAACAGCACTTCCCCTCTCACGCCCACACTGCCACAGCGGTCAAAGAAAATAATAGTGTTTTTCACAGACTCTTTTATGTAAAACACAAAAAAAAATCCCAGACAATGAAATGCATTAAACATGATGTGCGTCAAATTGCTAGTCAAATAGGTAAAATACCTCTGGGTTTTTTCTAGAGCAGTGCAAAGCAAGGAAATAACAGGGACTAATCTGACAACACGGTTTGCATGGTTGTAAATATCACCCTTGCCATGACATTGTAACTTGTCACTTGGCAACGTTTACCTACACACCTCAATGGGCCACATGCGGCGCGATGAGACAAATTCATCAGTTTGTTCATAACTTACATGTTGGATTGTACAGCACAGATGCTAATGGAACCAACTTCCACCATGTAACTGAGCTACATACAGAAAGACAAACCTTCTGTCAGGTGAAAATTAACTTGTTCGAATACAGGAAATGACTGTCGGGTTTCAACTCAATTTCCTCCCCTATGCACTTTCTCCCAGGTGCTGAATGAGTTATTGAGCTCCCTCATATATCTTTCAGGAACATATAGAAAAAAAAACATGTTTATGAGGCTTACCAGACTGCTGAGAGGATGAGGGGGTAGATGGGAATGTAGTGGATCAGTATTTCAAACACCGCCTTACGAACATGCTAGCGGGGCATCTCAGACAGGGATACCAGAAAAAAATAAAAAGAATAAAGAACAAAAAATAAAAAAAGGTAGCTGCCGACTCTGTTGCCTAATCGACTCGAGGCTTGATTTACAACCTTGTTATCCATCTAAAAGGAGAAAAGGCTGCCTCAAGCACAACATAGTTAGACACAAGCCCCTTTAACAGCAAAGAAGACGTTTTTTTGACACTCAGAAAGAGAGAGGAAAGCAAAAGAAGCATGATGTGTAACACAACAGCGTTTTTGTCTAGTGGGACATTTTACATGCACATTTGCAGTGCTTTTCAAACAACGGCATAACATGGCAATATTAGTCATTTACTGTCCCCGTTATATGGCTGTTGGTTCTCGACCTCTGATTGGACAGCAAGGAGTTCCAGGATGTCATTGTCTCCCCAAATTTTAAACATTTTCGGCGGCTGTTTTTGTTGTTTGAGTTAGCTGCTCACTGCTGCTAGCTCTCCCAGTTGTGGGTCGCACCTTTAACAGCTATATTGGGCTCGGTTACTACTTCCACTATCAGCTTTAAGGAGGAACAACAATGTCCCCCAATTCTGCTCTTTTACCTTTTATACAGAACAGTGAGATAAAAGGCAACACAGTCCCTCCTGAAACAGGCTGTGTAAAAGGGGCTAGTGACAGAGAGCCAAGATGAAAATGAATTGAGGTAAGAATCAGTGAGAAAACACAGCATCTGAGACACACATTGAAATAAATAACATCTGAATAAAACATGTGTGCAGACAGAAGGAGAATGATGACTATAAAGACAACGGTGAGAAGGAACACCATGAAAAGGCCGCGGAGTGATGGCTTTCTGCAACAGGAAGAAATAACAATTACCCGATGATGATTCCAGCACTAATGTAAACACATTTTTGTCCAAAGGGAGAAACTCTAGACAGACAGACAGTGGGTGGGAAGACGGATTCAACCTGAGTAGGGTGCCAAACAAAAGGAGAAGTGTTTAGGTCGCCTTATTCACAGCCAACACAGGACAGGACAGAATATGTCATCGGTCCACTCCCAGCAGAGGGAGCACTGGTTCGCTGGATTAAGTGACAATTTGACTGGCACGGCATCCTCTACCAGACATAAGATTACATAGTATTAAAAGATGTACTAGCTTAGCAAATGCTGCAATCTTTAAACATAACTTACAATGAGCCCAGCAGTATTCTGTTTGGGATATAACAGTGGTAGACCATGGAAGAGTGTAGAGAGGGGTAATATACACAGCCCAAAAAAATTACGGGAACACTTAATCGTCACAGTATAAAACCAAGTCCAAAACCTCATGGATATCAATCTCTCTATTTAGGAAGCACAAGTGATTATGAATCAATTTCACCTGCTTTGGTGCAAATGAAAGTGAAAACAAGTGCAACAGAGAGGCCAAAGCAAGACAACCCGCAGAAAGGGAATGGTTTGGCATGTGGTGGTATCAGACAATTGCTCTCTCCCGATCCTTCCTGGCTGATTTTTCTCTAGTTTTGTGTTCTGCTAGTGTTCTTGACACTATCCTTAGCATGAGGCGATACCTGCAGCCTAATCAGGTTGCACAGGTAGTCCAGCTCCTCCAGGATGGCACATCCACATATGCAGTCGCAAGAGGTTTTGCTGCTTCTCCCAGCACAGTCTCAATAGCATGGAGGCGATTCCAGGAGACTGACTATTACACAAGGAGAGCTGCAAATGGCCGTAGAAGGGCGTCAACCCAGCAGCAGGACCGATATCTGCTCCTCTGTGCGAGGATGAGCAGGAAGAGAACAGCCAGAGTCCGACAAAATTACCTCCAAAATCACCTGGTGTGCATGTTTCTGACCAAATTGTCAGAAATAGACTCCATGAGGGTGGCATGAGGGCCCAACGTCCTCTAGTGGGACCTGTGTTCACAGCCCAGCACCTCCATTGGAATTTGCAAGAAAACACCAAAATTGGTAGCTCCGCCAGAAATGAAACAGTCTGGATACACCGTGTTCAAAGTTATGCTGCCTGTAACATCATCCAGCCTGACCTACTGGGGGTGGGTCAGTGATGGTCTCACAGACCTCCATGTCATAGCCATAACCCTGACTGCGTTTAGGTAACACGATGAAACCCTCAGAGCAATTGTCAGCCCTTGTGCTGATCCAGAGTGGCCTAGGTTCCTCCTGTTGCAGGACAATGCCCGTTCTACTGTGACTAGAGTGTTTAAACAGTTCCTGGATGATAAAGGCATTGAAGCCATGAACTGGCCATCTCATTCAGCAATTGTAGCACCTATGGGACGTTATGCATCGGCGCATCCGACGTCACCAAGCACTGGCACAGACTGCCAAGTACTCACTGATGCCCTGACCCAGGTCTGGCAGGAGATCCCCCAGGAAGCAGGCACGTGGGAGCCATACACACTACTGAATCACATGCTGCTGTGATAAAATTAGTAAAGACAGAATAAAGTTGGATCAGCCTGTGATTAAATTTTTTTTACTTTGATTATCAGTAAGATTTGAACTTCACCGCACTTGCAGACTCACAGACTTTGCGGGCATGATCGTGGGAAGACCGCAAGTCTTGAGGACTGTCCAATCCGACAGTTCATCCAGCCCACAAGAGCACTCAAGTGGACTTTCTGCTGACTTACAGAGAGACCCTTTTGGGATTTCAGTGAATTAATTATCCACAGTTCATTGCGATACAGTGGCATTCTTATCCATGTGTAGAGCAATTACTTTATTGAAACGTTACTTGAATCTTTTGGGCCAGAAATAATACACAACCACATCAAGATGCAGAAATAAAGGTTATAGAGGTAAGAAAAAGTTATTTCATTTTTGTAGTCTTTAGGGCTGTCTATCAGTGGTATAATTGCCTTGTGGTATCACACACTCGCAGACATGACGTGATGATAGTGATCGTGTGATGGTCTGAACAACCAAGGGTGGATATGTCACTTCACTATTGTGGTTACAAAAACAGGAAATTTTCTCAAGAGCAATTCCTGAGTGGGACACCGAAACTGCCATCAAAAGTACTGTTTAGCCAGGAAAACAAACTGTTAGTAAATGTACTTACAGGAAACGCTGGCTTGTATTTTCAAACTATACTGATTAGCTTAAATGTAAATAACTTAAGGGTTGTACTAGTCCGGCCCCCTCATGCCCGGCGTGGATGTGTACGATTTAAGTCCGACAGGACTCCGTCCGCAAATCCAGAGGGTGGAGATTTGGATGGAGCCAATAAATTGTTCATCAAGATCTGATGTGTGATTAAAGGGTTCCCTTAATTTTTTCGAGCAGTGTATAAGGTTTGCTCATGAACTGAACAGCAGGTGTCCATTAAAGTCATGAGACATTTTCAATGATATTTTAGTGTCACAGTCTCTGCACCGCTTGGAAGAAAAAGAAGAGAGAGTGGCTTGTGCAAGATGTTAGAAAGGGCTCCACAGCATGGAAAAAGGACTTCAGGAAGTACAGTGGGCCGTCTATCTGATCATATATATCGACTCTCTTGATGTCTGTCAATTTAGGACTTACAAAGATTATTTGGCACTGGCTGAGAACAGCATTCAGGGGGACCAAAAATAATCAAGGTTGCATTTTCAGAGCCAGAATAGGCCAGAAAAGTTCAAAAAGGATTAACTTAATTTCATTACATTTTCTACATGCCATCGAATAGCATGTATGAAGTGCCTCACATGTCCAATGCTCCACGCTTCGTCCCACCTTTACACTACAAAGGGCTGTCAGCACATTGAAAACAGAGCTCAGGACAAAAGTACAAGTCTAATCAACATAATTGAATGCATATAGTCTGCCAGATCTGTCAGCAACCTGATGAGCCAGCAGTGTTTTCAGCTACAACAGCTTTCACAATCACATTGCAGACAAGTGAGGCTTGAGTGGAAGCACCTGCAGCAGGAATTAGCCACGAGTTTCCTGGGAGGTTATTAGTGAGGTTACTGGGGAAACAACTATGGGTGATATTTCGTTTCTCACCAGAAGTTGCGTGAATAACAAAGTATGAAAATAACTGACACACCGGCCACACTTTTAAGGCTTTAGAAGTGTTAGTTTAGTGGGCTAAGCATTAATCATTTTTTCAGTAGTATTCAGTTGGTAAAGTCGCTAACTTAGATCTTCATGAATGAATGATAGGCATCCTGTTACCATGGGAAAAGCCAGTGCTGGTTTAGTAACATACCAGAAGTCCACCCATAATTTTCACTGGGTATCATGGGTGCTGAGAACAAGTTGGATAGAGAACGTTGTTTCTTTTCAAGTTCCTAGTGGTTTCATACTTCCATCCAGCCACACTTCCCGGAAACTCAAATGACGTATAACACGAGGAAAGACAGAGTGAGAGGAATTAAACATGGAGAAAAGACATAACGTTAGGAATGCCTGGGGAAACCAAGATGATGACAGAGAGTATCCTGGAGGCCAGATAAAAATGAGATGTGGAGGATGGATAATGAAGCAGAGTGCCAGCCTCATGTTTTTTTGGATGACTTGAAGTCTGTGGCAAGGCTGAGTTTGGCAGTGGTCATCCAGGACTTTTTCCCAGATGAAATGAAAGGCCACTGTTGGCCAAGTCAGAGCCAGCTACGCTTAGATTTGCTCTAACACGGTAGACAAAACACAGAAGCCACAAAATATCCAAATGACCTGCCACCTCTGCTTAATGTGGCAATGGAGCAGCAAGCAGACTTTCTGGCACAGGCCTTCATGTTCTGTCCAAAGCCCTGGCCAGCTACTTATTTCAAACAAGTCTTCCAGGGATATCAGAGGCAAGCATGCCAACACCACCTGAAAGGCTTGATTTTGTTCATACATTTATAGAAAAATGTGTGCTTTAAGTTCGCACTCAAAATCTTTCAATGTCTCAAAGTTGCAGGCCATTACTCAATATCCTCGTGCCTTGTTGTCAAACAGGACATATGGTCTGTAAAGCTGTTTTCAGGTTCTTTCTAATGTAATTGATCATGTCTTGCTCAGCACCAACCAAATAGTTGGCTGTGTGCTTTTGAAGGAGAGCAGTAGAGGATGTCATCACACCTTGACAAAAAGTAAAAGAATTCTTCCTATTCTAACAATTGAAAGCCATAATTTCCCACTCCCAGTCGCACTCTTGATTTCTTAGTTTTACATCTGTTTCCTTTGACAGTTTTTTTTTTTTTTTTGCTAAAACGATGTGGAAATTTTAGTTCTGATGTAACTGGAAACAGGGAGCTCTTCCAGTGGCTACAAAACCTTGTGTTTCGGTACTGTATCACTGCGGCACAGAGCTGGCTATTGGCCAGGGACCACGACAAACGGCTGGAAGCCCCCAGAGGAAAGCGATCCCCCTGTCCTCCCTAAAGTCCTCCCCCAACCCTCCCCAATGTCTCCCAATAGTTGAGACCGGCTGAGGCCAGATGTTTTGGATTCTTGACATCAGGATGGAAAAATTTACTGCTGTTAACCTTGACATAGGAAAAAAACAAAAAAAAAAACAATAATGCAATATTTATATCATATAATTTGAGTTATTCAAGTTTTCTACATATGCATTTGTCCTACATATACATATAGTATGTGCAAGCATCAATGCAGTGACAGTGATTCACTATAGTAATATCTGTATCTCATTATTTAGTATCATTTCACCACCATCACCTTCTCCAACAGGGGAGCGAGGGAGAATAAAAAGGCTGGAATTGCTCAGCTATTGCTTCCGCAAAAACATGCACACATGTAGCCAGTAACTTATTAGTGTATCTGGTAAAAGCGTTGTCCCATCGAAAGATTTCCATGTGAAGTCTTTCATGTGAGTGTCGCCCACCTCCTCCACAGCTGTGCATGGCTGAACCACCCTTATCTTTAAATGCTGTGCGGGGGCCGTAAACCTAGATAGAACATGCAGGTACGGCTTTGAATCACAGTTAATCTTAATGAGGTTAATAAAAGGGCACCAGGGTCTTTAGAAGTGCGTGCTCGAATGTATGTGCAAGTATTTTGGCTGGTCTCTGGTGAATGGTTTGAGGGGCACCATGCAGTAACATTAATGACACACGAAGGGCTTGTCAGCAAGCACTTGAATTAGCAGCAGCTTTTGGCAGAACTGTCAGTTAAAACCAACTGATTTCACACCATGACCAAGAGGTGGGAAAGGAACAAGAGCAGAAATGGACACAGTTCTATATGTACAAAAAGTTTTTAAAAGTGTGGACGTCCAAACAAGATAGACTGTAGGTGCGGGGCAAGACCACACGTAAGGTAGCTTGGAGGTAATAAATGTGCGTAAAAGCATTATGTAGTGTGTGGACTGTTTTTATTACTTGAGATAAATAAAATGAATATAGACCATCTTAGAAAATTATCCAGTTGTAATCAAAAATAATATAGGTTGAAGATACTGGATTTTTTAGGCTGGCACCAATTTGGATATCTGAGAGTTAGAAAATCAGATTCACCTGACATTAATATTGTTGAATGGGTCGAGAAATTAGGGATCTGTTAGACTTGTTTATCCGTGATCTGGGACCAAAATAAGGATTGAGAAAGGCACTTAATGTCGGATTACGTTTGTTTGAACCTTGGTAAAATACCTATATTTACTTGTGAAAACAAATAGTTGGTTTGCCTTGTTATTCAGCAGACAGTGATTTTAAAATTAAGTATTAGATAGAGAACAGGGCGTGACATTTCTCAACTATTGCATATGGTAACCAAGCAAATAAATAAATATGGAGGACACCAGTGAGCAACGGCATGCTTATCAACTAATCATAACACAGAAGCATCTCAGAAGTGGTGTGTGGAACTATTTTAACTTATATACTGTAGCTGGAAAAATTGCAGACAAAGACAAGGATGTTTGCCCATAAAAAAGGCTGCCACAGATAAGATAGCTAGATTAATGTGCAGGGATGTGCAGTCCATTGACATTGCTTCAGGAGGTCAGAGATAATGACAGGACCAGAGACATGACATAAACTTCCAAGTATCATCACGATCTCAAGGCACAAAGTGGAGGTTGTAGTGTATTGTAATATGTATTGTACTGTAGTATGAGTTCTAACTAATTTAAAAAAAATAATATGTTAGTTTGAATTTGTTCAAACCTAACTTTTGTAATAACTGACAACCCTAATTTTTAATTAATTCTTAAACATGTCAAACTAGAGAGAGCAGGGCATTGTCCTCTACTATCCAAGTGAGATTAATGTTTATCTCCTCTATCACCGCATTCTACCTCTCCCAAACAGATGCAGCATACTACCACAAAACTGCATCACATAAGTACAGAAGCAGGGAGGAAATGGGGCTACAAGGAGCAAACACCTACTCTCACTACAGGAGGCCCATGGACCTCTGAATGGCATAAACCAGATGTTGTAAGGCTGAGAGTCTCTGATGGGAGAGCATAGACGTTGGAAGCAGTTGAGAACGCTCCACATCTGCAGACAATGAAGCTGCCATCATTGTACAACCTTCATCAAGTGATGGGTCAAGTTATTACTGAACTAACTCCGAGACCTTCACATCATTGCATACAGAGAAATGTTTCACAATTCAGCTTTCTAAATTTTGAAATAAACCCTTGATTGTCAAGTGAACAACAATTAGTATTAGTTGAATATTAAGAAGATTTACATTTATTCATAAATTACTGTTCTCGTGTCTCCATTCATATTATTTTTTTTGCAGGGAGGTGAGCTCTCCATCAAGGCTGATTGGACATCTCCTAGGGGTAGGTACAGATGTTTGGGAGCCAACAATATAATGGCAGCTAAACACAAACACCCACACAATGTAAAAAAAATACGCAAAACTTAACCTTGCAGCGACTGGAGTTCAGCAGGAAGATAGATGGTGAGTAGCAGACAGAAGAGTGGGCTGGGTTTGTCTGTCTGCAGATCCCTGAGTGGGAGCTGAAATAAACTTGAGATGAGCCGAGCCAAACTGAGTGGGGGTGTAACAGTTATCTGTCCCCAACAAAACTCGATCATGGCTGAGCAGAAGGAGAAATGACTTACCAGCAGCTTTCTGGAGGAGAGAACAGACCTGCAGAGAGCAGCTGCATAGCTCTGTTGGAGGGGAGGTTGGGTTGCAGAGTGTTCAGGTTAATCTGAGCTGAGTTTTGATTTATCGCCTGAAAGTCTCTTTGGAGCAGGCTCCTCATGATCAGCCCTGTCAAGTGTCTGCATAATTAAAAGGTCATTTTATGTCTCTTACTGGCTGCCTCGTTAGAATGTGAATTAATGTGTGTTTGTGTACTAAATCCAAAGAATAACAGCCAAGAAAATGTCACATAACAGCGTCCTCTAGCACCGGGCAGGGTTTTGCTGAGAGCACGGATTGGATAGACTGAGACAAAAGGTTTCAAATACCAAGATCAGGGCCAGCATCATCAACTAAAGCCCTGTCATTAATCTGCTTCCAAAGCATTTATGAAAAACCTTATAGACACACAGTGAAATGAGTTCGCAGTAACCCAATCACCGAGACAGCCCCTCCAGCACTCCCCACGGCCGTACTTTAAGGCCAGTTTTCCAACATTTTATTGTTTTTAACTTTTATTTTAATTGTTTTTCACTTTTTGGTTTCATTTATTAGAATCTAATTCAAACAAGGCCCTGTTGTATATTTGGGCTGAGACAGAGCAGTAGAAAGCGAGAGCGAAGGTATGATCTTACTTGTGCCCTCCATTCATTTGCCCACGTGTTTGCTCTCCAAACACTCCAATGATGAGGACTTTAATAAGATCGACACATACACACTCACACAGTCTCCTGCCAAAATCTGGTGAGGAAATAGGAGAGCTGCTACTAAAGAATAGTTGAATTAATGATAATATTTTTCCTGTTATGTTAAAAGCCTGAGCGCAGTACTTTATCTTCTCTCTGTGTTTGTATGTGGTGAGGCTGGTGTTGAGGGGTCTGCAGATGGCAGGACTGCTAAAGTACTGGCAAGAAACTGTAATTTCTGTATTTATTGGCAGCCATCACATATACAGGAGGTATTGTTTGTCTGCTGAGGTGTTGCTACCTACATGCCAAATCTCAAGAACTATGCAGAGGGTCCTGCTGTAGCTCTTCTGGACGTTCTCTAAACTGAAATTACACGTCACCCATCTCAAGCTCAACTCCTCAGCCGTAAATTCAAATACTTCAAAAACAAACGGTGCCAGACATTTCAGTTTCTCAGACCAGGCCTATACTATAAAGAGTGAAGTATTTACTGAATAACTGCTGACTGTAACACTTTTTATGTTACATGTCTGGGATTTCAAGATGACCAAAATGATCATACCTTTCGAGAGGTTTATATTTTTTTGTGATCTATCCATCTTTGTGATGTGGCACTGAACTGAAGTCAGTAACTCAATATTGGTAAAAAAAAATAAAAAAAATAAATTGTGATCTACTGATGTGGCACTGAACTGAAGTCAGTAACTCAATATTGGTAAAAAAGAAAATTGTGATCTACTGATGTGGCACTGAACTGAAGTCAATAACTCAATATTGGTAATCATGAATATAAATTTCTCACTTTGTGCTTCTGGTTTGATAGATGGAGGAGAGCTGTCCCAACAACTGTCCCATAAAAAGCCATTTTGGCTTTGATTAGATTGATTTTGTTGATAAATTAAAAGTCTACGTTTGTCAAATTGATAACGAGTTACTTTCAAGCATTCCTGGTGTATAAAGAATAGCCAACAGAACAGATTCACTTGAATAATTATGGTCCCACAGGGATTTGGGATCTAAATTGGCTTGTTTTTTTCACTCTCATTTTGAGTCTGTGGCTGAGATTTTTTTTAAAGTTTTAGGTAAACATAATTGGTTGAAGCTTAGCGATCTTAGTTATAATGGAGGTCAATTAGAAAACACTTCAAACCCACATTCACATAGAAACTCCATTCAAACTTTGAAACTTTCACAAAGATTAGGACTTGTGTGTATGGACAGAATGTTGACAGCCTGAGTGGAGGACTCAACTGACAGTAGTAATAGTCACTGCTGAAAAACCATGATCAGGAGGAACACAAAGCTGTATAAACTAACCAAGTAAATGAAAAATACAGCTTGCAGTTTTACTTACTTACTTTTCACTACAATACAGTACTACAGGAAGAAAGGCTTCACTGGCATCAATAAGCCGTGTGTCCAGTTTCCAGTGAAGCTTCGCGTTTGGGGAGGAATTTCACGCCAAGAGCAAGGACCATTGTTGATTTCTGATGGTGAGTTGAGAGCAAATGGTAGATTTGTAAATCTATTTTTTTTTTCTTGCTCTCTGCGACATGTTATGTCACCCACAGGTATTATGGATAGGTGATTTTAAAAGGATAAGATCATCAAAAAAATGGCTAGACCATACTTAAGAGACTCTCTCTTCATGCCAACACATTGTTCCTTCCAGAGTAGGCTAGGCTACATGTATTTCACTTCTCTTAACATGGGCTCCACAATGCACAATGATTAATTTCTCCTTTCGTTTCTGTGCTTTTAGACAAACACACAAACACACTGCAGCTAATGTATCCAGCAGGAGGGAATTAGCTGGGTTCGAAACCCACCAGGGTAAGTGACTTATGATTTTAATTACAGCTGGATGCGTCTGGTTTTTATTCTATGTCAAGGCACTAATGTTTAACTTTTCCATTAGATACTGTAGGTCACCTGCTCTGAACCCGATTGAACTCGTCTGGCATGCCCCGAAGGACTTTGTGAGACGTGAAGCAAAGCCACGCAACAAGGACAAAGTTATCGCTGCAATAGAGACGTTCTGGAGCACCAAACTCACCAGAGAGGCCTGCAATAACATACATACATACATCCATACATCCATCCATCATTTGGAAAAAATCATCCCATGGGTCATTGAGTTAAATAGGGGTCCTACTGGTATGTAGTCTTAGTAGCCCTCCTGGCCCGACCCTGCTAAACACAGAAACAAAACATGTACAGTACTTATTTGACCGTGTCTCTGTCCTGGGAAATGGAAGGAGGAGAAAACCCCTCACCCCTACTTGACTGAAAGCAAAGGAAGAAAATAAAATTCAATTTACCTTGAAAAAATTTCCTCCAGGCAAAGAGTTTTCATTGTCAGGCTTGTTCCTGATATTTAAACAGCAGCAGTGGACTGGCAACCTGCGACACCGGGACAAATCCCAGTGAGCCGCCGCATTGTTGAGCCAGTAATCGCTTACACTGGCCCGTCTTACCTTTTCACAGACCCTACCTGTTTATCAATCATAATACCAGAATAAAAGTTCCACTTGACCAACTTCTAGTGCAGCGTCTAAGCAGCTATACATACACATCACTCTCCCATGGTGTATCTCACCATTACGTCCACCAACTGTTTGGCAATCATGAACCTCAAGTGTTGCAGTGTTGATTTGGGGGAGCACACGGAAGCGTTAAGAGACTGACATTTAATTATTGTGTCCATTAAAAGTTGCTTGAGCTTACAAAACATGTTAACTGATAAAACTGAGAACAGCAGTAGCAGATTTTCCATCATTCTAACAGAGTTTTATCTCTTAAATCAACAGCTTTATCATGACACCAAGAGGAAAACTACCAGTGTCCTGTGCAAACATCGGTACAATACCTGGTAGTACCAATGCCAGGACAGCCAGAAGTATTTGTGATTTCGCTAGACGTGGAGATCAGTGACGTAACGCTCACCCATAATGTTCTTCACGTTTCACCTGCACACACACAACTTCACAGGACCATCAAGGGAGAAGCAGAGGAGATGGGCCGGAGGAGTCTTTACGTGTTTTATTTGGAAATCTGAGCCTTTGCCGGTAATTGCCTGAAATGACTCTAATCGTAATTGACGGTCTGGCTTTCTACTTTGTCTGCACAAATTTCCAGTACGGCGGGGGCTACGGTAACTCTTTTAAAGGTCTGGACGCAGAAAGGCACACACTCTTTATCCATCAGAGTGGGACTTAATGTCTGTTCTCCCTTTGTCCTTTTGCTCTCCTGCTCTTGTTGAGCTCTACGTGTGTGTGTGTGTGTGTGTGTGTGTGCATGTATGTGTGTGATGATGTAGCCGATTATTAAGACAGACTAAGAAGAGGATAGTGTTGCTGAAGGGAGAGGTGACGATTACTGGCAGCTCTCTCGGCACTGACAAGCTTGACGTTCCTCACTCTGATGTGTCACACACACACACACACACACACACACACACACACACACACACACACACACACACACACACCGCTGGGTGCGACGACTCTCTGAGCTGGTTTCACTCTCTGCTTAAAAAGCAGGAAAAATAAATAGCTTAAAACCAAAATGACAGTTTGTAAGAGATTTAAAGTGGAGCGACGGTTCTGGGAAGCTGAGCTGCTGATGTGAAAAACAACTTTCACAACAAAAGAAATGTTTCTTACATATTTCTGTGGTGAACAGTCGACCACAGAGTGTGACAGTGATGTCCGCATCCTGCACACACACACGAACACACGGTCAGAGTGAAGTTACCAGATGACAGTCGTGATGTGTTGAATCAGACGTGAGCAACAAACCTGGTTATTAACATTCATGTTTGATTCCTGCAGGTAGAGAAAGAGAGTCCAATTCAAATGTTCTTCAAAATAAAAGAATCTGTTTTCTTCATTCACTCTCGCACAGAGAAACGATATAATCCTAATTCAACTCTTTAACTAAACTTCTACATTTGTGAGGAGACAAGTGGACAAACTGTGTGTGTGTGTGTGTGTGTGTGTGTGTGTGACACTTCCTGTCCTTTACAACCTGAACTTGTCCTTTACCGTCAGACAGAATACTTGGTGTCTCCCAGAGAGACGCTGTTTGCTTCGTGACGCTGAGGTTTAATGTCAGACACTTAAAGGACACAAAGGCTGAACAGCGTGTGAGTCTCGCTCTCTCTTCAACGTTGTCAGACGCAAACGACTTCTTTTATTTTGTGACAGCTGTTGCAGGACTGTCGTCTGTCAAACGTCGCGCCGGTTTAACGATTCCTGATGATTTCCTGACGATTGTTTCCTCAAATAACGAGCGTGAGACTTTGTGTCATGTGGTCGAATCTTTATTATATTATATTATTATACTCACATACTGTTACTGTAAGGCTTGAATGCAGGACTTTTACTTTAGTGGAGTATTTTCACAGCGTGGTGTTTGAATACTGCTTCAGTGAACTACGCTGCTCATGTTTGTTATTGAAGTCTTCATATCAGAGAAGGTGTGTTTGAACAGTGTGTGTGCAAATAGACTGAATACCTTTAATGTGAGTGAGTTAGGGTGTGTGTGTGTGTGTGTGTGTGTGTGTGGAGGAGTGCAGGGTGTAGCTGGTAATGTCTGGGATCAGTGTCACAGCGATGGGAGATATGGAGGCTGTGGGAGTGAATGATCTCTCCTCCTCTGATATCTTATCACAGCATGAGATTCACAATGTGAAGGACACACACACCTCACACACACCTCACACACACACACACACCTCACACACACACACACACACACACACATGCACACACAGACACACACACACACACACACACGTGTCCAGGTTTCATGTAACATCCTCGCCATTCGACTGACTTCGCTGGGCTAACACGTTCACGTCCTGGTTAAACGACCCTCTGAGTTTCTCCTGCCGGCCTCGACCACAAGTTCTGTCAGTTCTGTCAACTTCACATTTTGATGACGTCACATACTTTAAAATACGATTATTTGTAGTTGCAGTACTGCGAGTGGCCACTGGGAACAAACTGTGTTGAAGTCTGAACACACTCCTGATCAGACATCCATCATCAGGACTGCGCCGTGAACACAATGATGGACTGAGCTGCACTCACTTCACTTCCTACCATAGAAACACATTGTTTCAAGGAACACACACACACACACACACACACACACACACACACACACACACACACACACACACACACACACACACACACACACACACACACACCAGCATGTAGTTTATTTATGGAAGTGAACCGTGAACTGTTTTGAGCGACTGTCAAAACCATATCAGGACATTTTGGATTGAATCACAAATTTCTGGTAATTTAATGGCATTGTTGCTGCAATAATAATGATAATAGTAATAAACTTTATTTATAAAGCACCTTTTAAAGAAGGTGATGGAAATAAAGAGACAATAAAAGAATAAAAGCAGTGAAGGACGATGAGAAGACGACGTCACACGAGAGAGTTAAAATAAAAAGAAAGAAAGATGAAAATCAGTTTAAAGGATGATTTAAAAGAAGTTTCTGATTCCTGAGCTTCGTCTCCTCAGGTGGTTAAATATATATAATAATGTTCTGTGTGTATATAAAGAAGTCAAGGCTGTGTGGTTCTGTTAAACAATGATTCACCGTCGCTTCACTTCCCTCCATACAAACCTTTGTTTAACGAGCGGCTGCACGTCAGGAGCAACTCCAGCGAACAGTTTGAATTCAGACACATGAAATGAGACACATCCGTCCTCCATCTGACGCATGAAAGGACGATAAACAAGTTTCTTATTGACTGATTTCTGCCATGAAGACGTCTGTAAGTCCAACAAGAACCAGAACTCAACCAGTGTCCTCGTCTCTGCTTTCTGTTAGTCTGCTTGTTTAGTTGCTGGTTTTCCGTCCGTCGTTATCTTTGTGTGAATTCGAGCTCTTTCGTGGTCCGATGGGGGTTTTTGTGCCGGTCGGACTGACAGCTGTCAGGAGGAATTAAAACAGCTTTTCTTTACAAAACAGAGCGAGAGAGACGGAGGAGGAGGAGGAGGAGGAGGATGAAGAAGAGGTGGAGGAGTGAGAAAAGCGAGAGGACAGAAATCTTGAGATTTAAGCTTCACACACATTCACTTCTTTCTTTGTGTGTGTGTGTGTGTGTGTGTGTGTGTGTGCGGTTTGCCTCCCTGGCCGGTCGGTTGTTTTTTCACTCGGCTGGTCCCAGTGTTCCCACCACAGCCAGTGAATGGACGCTCCTTTCACCGCTCGCTAAGACGCCTAATGAGGGGGGACTACTTTCTGTCTCACTGTGTGTCAATCTAAAGCCTGCTGTGTGTCTATGTGTGTGTGTGTGTGTGTGTGTGTGTGTGGGTGGCTGCGCGGTGTGTGTTCACATAGAAAGTGTTTTTCTCCGAGCTGCTGCTGCTGTTGATGACTCAGAGTTTCATGCGATTTGTTCGTCAGTTCACCTGTTGATGAAACACGGACAGCTGATAAAGTGCTGATGTGTTTTTATGACCAGAACCTCTCAGCGTCCCGGTGATCCAGCCCGCTGACACCTCGTTGAGGATATGTATTGTGTAGAAAACTCCTCATTTCCACGTCCTGAATAACCCGTTAAAGGTCCATTCACTGCTTTTAAAGCTGATGACGGGAGTGAAAATGGAAAAAGAAATTAGAAAAGCTTGAAATTCCTCCAGTCTGGTTGTTTTTTGTACCGACGAGCCTCGGTGTGGCCGGGCCGGGTCTTTTCTTTCAGCTTTGTCCAAGAAGTTGTGATTAAAAGAAGTTTAACAGCTGATATTTTCACTCCTGACTGATGACAGAGATCTCAGCTCACCTGCTGTTATCGCTCATTAAACACAAGTTACGACGCCTCTCACACAGCTGATAAATCAGTCAGAACCAGAACCCTCTGTGCGCTCTGGATCTTATCTCACTGCAGTCGCCTGTAAACTAAATGTTGTTTCTGGTCGTCGCTTCGCTGCCCGCCGGCCTTTAAAGCTCCCTTCAGACCGGCTGAAGACTTACCGACCGCTCAGACAACATGTGGACGTCTGTGTTGTTGCAGTTTGTCAGAACTGACTCGTTGTTCAGGTTATAGATGATCGTGGCCGTTAAAGGGTCGTTCCGCTGAGTGTCGAGGTCCAGTCAAGTGTTCCCTTTGGGCGGGTCGAAGGTGAAGAATTTCAGATGAGCGTGATGGAAACGCTCACTCTCTGTTTCTGACTGTCGAGCTGCTGTAACAGTTAAATCTCCCTGATGTGAATCAACATCGCTCGTTTTTAGGTTCGACTTATCAAACCTGAGCCTTTAGTTACCTGGCCGTCCTGGAAGGATTCAGATTCAGCTTCGCTCAGTGTCTGGATGTGATGAAATGCTCGATCTCTGTCTCTAATCATCAGTAAGAAAACAACCAGATGCTCACAGAACAGCTGCGATTAATAATAAAACACGGAGAGTAAATATCACATGATGGAACACGATGACGTCAGTAACGAGTAAAGTATGTGGCCCAGTTTTAACCTGTCATTATAATACCATCAGGTCCCTTTAACAATCGTCTCATTCGATAATTAATCTGATAAATGTTTTTTAAATTAGCCTCAGTCCACAACACTTCTGACGGGTTGCCAGGTTGCTGGAGATTCCCCGTTTCCAGCCTCGAGTCTGGATATGACTGATGATTAGTAGTTTTAAAAAGGCAGCAGCAGGTTTAACGCACACACACACACACACACACACACACACACACACACACACACACACGCACGGAGGTAGAAACACACTTTCATGAGCACACAAAAACATTCAGACTAGACACTTTCAATTTGGAGAACTTCTTTGGTAGAACTTTTGGAAATATACACAAAAAATGCAGGA
>OMLP01028020.1:0-13803 GCA_900302685.1 Spondyliosoma cantharus
GTGTGCTTCAAAAACCAGAGGCAATTTAGGCACTCCAAAAATGAAATAAAAAATGTATCGAGCGTGGAAGGAACTATTAAAAAGCCTTTATTATTGTGGCTAAATCATTGATGACTGGCTTTTTAATGATTTAGCCACTATAATAAAGGCTTTTTAATAGTTAATTTCTCATTTGATACATTTCCTTACTTTTGGAGTGCCTGGATTGCCTCTGCTTATTTTAGAATGTACAGTACTTGAGTAAATACAGTTGTTCCATCACTGATAAAAGGACTCTTCTGCAGCTTTAATAAACAAGAATTGTCACACTTGTTGTTGACTATGGTTTTCAACAGTTCAGTACTCAAAGCCTCCAAATCTGTAAATTAAACTACTCTGACAGCGCTGCTTCAAATCAGGCCAGACTTGTGTGAAACAACAAAGACTAGTTTCAACTAAAGATCTATTTTGAGACTGAATAACTTCAAAAGGGTGGATTTTTCCTCTAAGAAAGAAGACATTTCTCCAGAACTTGTTTATCAGCTGTCTATGATTTGTGTCAAAATTCTTCCACGGTGAAGGGTGTCAGAGCAATATAGGGTAAGCATCAGTCATCTGTCAGAAATTGTGATACATGATGGTGGGAAACTAAATCCAGCAGGGTCAAACATGCCTGTTGTTGTCAGTGTGACATTAAAAGCTCCGGCAGCTCAGTCTGGTGAAATGTTTCTAACCTACTTACACTGAGAGGCAGCTTCAAAGTGGAGTTTGTGAGGATGTAGCTCACGACTCTGTTTCAAAACATGCTATATCTGCGACATAAAAATGACCTAAAATTAGGTCTAACATACATACACAAAATAGGATGAGGGGTTTGAGCAGATGATAGTGATCTTCCAGTGGGAATCAGTCTGGAGCAGCTTCATACATGTAGCTTTAATTAGGCTTCCCGTACTCTTTATCTTAGTGCGCCTTTAAAATATTGTCTTACATAACCACCAGGGTGTTATAAATAGGTTGAGGCCTAATTAGTTATTACAAAGCGATCCATCTTTCAACATGTATGTGGATACATTACCAGAGCAGCAACATTGTTTAAAAAGTACTGTGGATCATCACAACCTAGATAGCTGACTTTGCAACCACTGTATGTATGAACTTGTGCACCCCTCTGAAGACTTTACATAAGTGCAACTGAGCTGTAACTTGTTTTTATGTGGGTCAGATATAAATCATGCCCGAACACGTCTAAACAAGCTTAACACAACGCAGAGACACAGCAAGCAGGGAGAAAAATAAAGCATGCTTTTTTAATTGTGCTGTTTGTTTTTACTCAATTGTATTTGTATATATTTTTGCTTTGGGGGGCAACACTTATTCCAGATATAACATGAGACTTCAAACAACTCATTAACGGCTGTATAAATCTTGTGTAACAGACATGTAGAAAGTGAAAAGGAAACATTTTGTTCTCATGGAGCTAATTCCATTGGTGGAAAGTAACGATTTAGTTATCCTACACTTTTCATTCCTTACTTTTGATAACTCAAGTCACTAATTACTTTTCAGGTTCAGATTAAAGCACCGTTATGTAACTTTTCCCCCCTTAAAATAACAGCTTCAAACTCATTTTGATGCTACAGTGTCTTGTAACAGGGTGAGTGTGTCTCTGTCTCAGCCACTCCGCCCCCTTATCACTTGTTTCTGCACTGTGTAACAGCAGTGAGAGGGTCGGATCACAGCGTTACATACATGTTTACTTCAACATATACGTTTTCAACACATAACATTATTATGATGTATGAGTTTTGTTTGTAGTTAGCACCTACATTACCATTACATTACCTCTGACAAATTGATACAGACCTGCAATTTCTACATAATGTACCTCTAAAGTGACGAGGAACTTTCAGTTTTTGTTGGTCCAACGGCCCCTTTTGAGAAAAGCGGTACAACACCAGCGCCTGCTGTTGTAAAGATATTTGCTAGCATGTGCTGGCCGCAAGGCACAGAGAGACCGTAGCATGGATCCCGAAGAAGTAATGTATTTGTATTTGATTTTAAATGTAATATATGTGATTGCACCTGAGCACAGGCATTAATAATAACTATATAAAAATAGCAGTCTTTTCACTGATGGTCTCGTTTGCTGTTACAGGTCATTTATTTTATCAGAGGAATCACGAGACTGTTTCATAAACACTTAAACGTTCCTTGAGGTCACTTTAATATTAGAAAATATAATCAACAAATATTTTTTTTCTACACAAACTATCCAACAGTACTACATATTGGCTAAAATGTAGGCTGTTTAATAGATTAAATAAGCAGCCTACACATGAATGCATCAATAATTTTCATCTAGTAAGACAGAAAAAAAATTCAAATGCATGACTTTTCCCTGAAACATGGTAGGCTTTTTCTTCGCTGTGATATTGCTATTTCAAAAACTTAAAACAGGTTGTTAAGGCTGACTTTCTAGCAAACAACTGGGTATTTACACATCTAGTAGAAATGTGGACCCCCCCGGAGTCCTCTTTCTCTTGTTCTTTTGCTGTAGGTTGGTGTGCCCTGGTTCAGTCTGCCAACTACAGAACACAGATCTGGGTGTTTTTTGCTTGCTTAATATTTGGCTTTCTTCTTCAGTCACTGGTTTATTGTCTTTGTCTGTTGGTCCAGCTAACCAAAACAATGAGCTAGTGTTGACTCTCAGTGGGACCATCACCACTAGCTTCCATTTGACATCACTGTGAGCCATTTGATTCAAATAAAGATGATATTTTACTGTACATTTTTGGTATTTCTTCAAAAATAACGTCCTATTTTATGTTACATTAAAGATCTTCAGAAGCACTTGCAAAAGCAGTTTGATATCAAGTGTTATCTAAATTAAAAGGTGCTAAAGAAAATGCTTGCCTCAAGTCTTCAGTAAAATATTATTTATCGTTTTAATTTTTCAAATTTACCAAAATAAAAGTACCAAAAGGCTAATTTATAGGTTAAATTTGCAGTGTTCAATATCCAGCAGCTGGAGAGGTTCACGCCTTCAACCATGGTGATTGACGGACCGTTGGACCAATCACAGTTCCGCTTTTTCAACCGTCAGTGACGTTACCGCGCGTCAACGTTCCGCGTGTCAGTAAAGCGGAAGTAAGCCATAGAGGCTGTAAGCCGTGTGTTTGTCCTTCTTGAATACTACTCGTTTCGAAAAGGTACAGTTTGTACACGTGAACGAAATTATTGTGAAGGTCTAACATCAGTTTTAGCAGCAGGCATGTCTTATTTCAAAACCAGGGAGAAATAGCTTTTAAGCAGCTTGTTCTTTTTGCTTGAATTAATTATATTGTGTCCGGATATCTAATCTAACGATGCGAGCTAGCGAGCTAGGCTAACAACAGATGATGTTGAGCGTTCATGTAACAGTAATTACGGCTAACGCCATAGTCGACCCTTATGTTTAGGTTTAATATCCAATCATCAGTTTTGTCTGGCAATGTCTGACTTTTATCTCATGCTAGGTGTCATCATGTCGAAGCAGCCACTGGGGAAGACACTGTTGAGGAATGTAATCCGCCACACAGATGCTCACAATAAGGTGCGTTTGCGTGGCAAGTGAGAAACACAGGCTAAATCTAATGCAACCTTATTCAACAGCATGTTCGTAAACGCTACCTTCATGATGCTTGTATTGCCCAGTTTTTTATTGAGACTGTCATTTTGGAAGCTTTTGATGTCTCTTGTATTTTTACTACCCTGACTGATACAAAAGAGGCAAACTAAATCAAATAAACTGGCAACTGAGGGCATGGAGGGAAACATCTTGTTCGCCACCATAGACAGGAAAAACCAACAGTAAGCATAACCACTCATATTGTCTGAAGCTTACTGATCAACACTTAAAATCATTTGCACAGCTGCAGTTAACTATTATTTTCATTTTTGAGTAATCTGCTCATTATTTGCGCACATTGATTGCTCCATAAAATGGCAGACGTGAATGTAAAAAGTATGAGACGAAGAAATGCAGGAAATCCTGATATTTTAAAAGATGGGAAAATTGTTGTTTTGCATTTTTTTCCTCATAAAATGAATGATTAGTTATTAAAACACATTAGGATTTTCCATCCAGAAGATAACTCTCACAAGAGAGATGGTTTGTGCTTTTGACCTGCACATAGATGAAGTTTTATGTTCTGATAAACTTATTTAGTTTCAGGACCCGATTTAAAGTTATCTTATTCTTCACCCACAAGTCTTGAGAAATGTATATAACCTATGTAAATATTAGAATCCTGTGCACTTGAATGCTTTTGTTGAATCCCAAGAAAAGTCTTCAATATATACCTGTGTCTTGGCATTCTTTAATGTCTTGGATTGTTGACCCACTGTAGATCCAGGAGGAGATGGAGATGTGGAAAATGCGAGGCATGGAGGTCCAAATGTCCCAGCACAAACCCTTCTCAGATAAAGAGAGTGACAGGTGGGGACAGGTGTTTAATTTGAACCACCTGAAATCAAATAACAGCAAAGCTAATTCAGTACTGTGTTTTATAATATAGTTCTCTGATTAGTAAGATGTTGCTGTATGTTGCCATGTTGTTGTCTTCCAGGAGGCAAATGCACTGTGATCGAGTGTCGGATCAACCCAGGGACCTGAGTAAAAGCAGAGTCTCAGAACATGATGACAGAGAGGCTCGATGCTGGACTCGCAAACTGTATGAATTTGAGTCCAATGATCCGGACAGGTACAGTACAGGATGAAAATCTTCATGTAAATATGTTTTAGCTTTTTGCACTTCATGAGGCTATCTCAGAGAAGATAATTCCTGAAAGATAAAAATGAGAAAGAATTGATTTTTCCTTATTTGTATGACATGGACATGTATCGTGGACAGAGCAAATTTATCCACTCTGTAATGTAAATGTTGGGCAGTTAGACCGGAAGGTCAAATTCACATCGTCACTATATGTGTTTACATCACAGGTGGGGACATAGTGGTTTCAAGGAGCTTTATCCAGAGGAGTTTGGAAGTGACAGGTAAGCAAAAATCACATCAAATATGCAGGAGATTAGACCTGAGCTACATATGCCACTCAGATTTTAAAGGGGCACTCCAAAGACTTAGCACTTTACGTCCATAACATTGAGGATCATGTTAGAGAAAGATGACGCAGAGGTCCATCTCCCAAAAATCCGACAGCTCCCGTAATGCAACTTGATAGCATATTTCATAATGCAACATTCGTGCCAAGATTGTGACTTATAAATAACTCCAAAAAGGCAACTTCGGATTGGGAAACTCTGATGTTTCTTACACATAAATCTGTCACTGCACTTAATATTACAAAAGTACCTGAAAACAAAACAAACATGGACGTCTCAAATCTGCCAATTCGTAAGGTTCGATGAAGTTAAACCCGCATTTCATTTCAATATACAGTTATGCATGATTTTACTCCTCACACAATTTCATAATTATATAGATCTTGTTTGTGCGAACACCCGCATCATGAAGGGTTATTTTCAGACTTCTCCAGAGCGCAACTACAGCTCCATGGCCGAGTAGTTCCCCTTATGATGAGTGAAGTGATCTTGATGTGTAAAATTGCCCCTTTAAGGCATTGTCAGACTAAAATCCTTCCATACTCTCTCTACCCTTCATTTCATTTTTACAACTTGTTTTGTCCTCAGTGAAAAAAGCAGTGACGCAAAGAATATCGGGCGCCACAAAGTGAAAAAGCCGAAGTCCAAAAAATCCTCCAAAAAGAAGAAAAAGAAAAAGAAGAAGAAAGATGATGGGGAAAAGCGTAAGAGAGCAGAGTCCACGAGCAGCAGCGATGACAGTAGTGATACTAAAGACAAGCAGAGGAGGAAGAGGACTAAAGGTCGACATAAAAACAAGAAAACTGCCAAAACCAGAGGGAGAGAGGAGGACAGCAGCTCAGGGGACAGTAATGATGAATATGAAAGGGACAGACGGACTCACAGTCGTAAAAGGCGAAAGCAGGACTCCCACAAAGACTCAGACTCAGGGCCAAACTCAAAAAAGAAGAGGAGGAAAAACTGGAAAGCAGCAGGTGAGGAGAGCTCACACGATAGTTCAGGAGACTGAGATGAACAGACACAATCAGCCCCTCAGCTCAGGAAACGACCAAGAATACCACAGCTGATTCCTGTGTTGGCCTTAACTTCATAGAGGGCTTTTCTCTGCTGCGCCGTTCTGTAGTGTACTTTGTTCGACATCAACAAACCTGCGCCGTCGATCCTCTCTGTGGGCGTTCTGTGCAGCAATACCTCACCCACCTCTGCAGAGGGTTTGAAGCATGCTGCACATCAGTACAGACAGCTTGAAGAGAGATGCTGGGGTATCCACCGGCTGTTTCATGAAGGATTGTGTCGGCTGCAGGCTCATTGATTTGAATCATTGACTCAGACCGTCTGCCTCACAAGAAGAACTGTCCTGAATTGACCACAGTTTTTTAAAGTACATTTTATTTAAGAAAAAGACGTTATGCAACCTCCATCACCAGTGATGATAGAATTCGCATTTGATTTTATTCATGTTTTTTAGTTTTGTACATTTTAATATTTGTATGCAGCACGTCGTCAGAGATGGGAAATAAACTTCTATTTTGCTGTTTTTAGACATATTTTTGTTTTTTGGCAAATATGTTTTTTTTCTTTTTCTTTTCAAAAATAAGTCTGGTGATATTCTGAATGTTTGTTATTGTCAAAAAATCATATTGAAAGACCAAAACCAACAGTGAACCTATCTGACTAACAAGTATTATCTGTGTAGCCGAGTCTGATAAAGCATAGGGAATGGACGAAGGTGATTGTGAGGAAGAGGAGATCACATTATCATCTTTTATTATCCTCTTGAAACTTTGGCTTTTTGGGAGAGCAAGGCAGCGTTGATGACCAAATATCTGCAAAACTAATGGCATTTGCACCAGCCTCAACTGTACTTTGTGTTTACTGCTGATTAGAAAATGTTAACATGCTAAAATGATGTGCACATTATCAACATTATAGCATTTTCCCTAGGTTTGTTGAAGACCTGGGGGCACATATTTGGCAGAGGATTCAGGGTCCTCCCATTTTTCAGTTTACAATTATTTTGGACCACTGTCATTATTGTATCTGTGCACAACAAGTTGGAAAAGCCAAAGCAGATAATAAATCTACAGAAGCTGCAAAAGAAGTCCACTTTGGACCAACTACAACCGTTACATCTGGGGAAAGTCATCGAGTTCTGACGCTCTCCTCACTGATTATACATTAATTTGTCTTAGGTGGTTTCCAAAATAACTTTGGTCCTGCGCCTAAGCCTTATAACAGCAGGATAAACCCTGCCAGGGGATAAATTGTTGTATTTCAGTCTTCCTTTTCAGTGTAGTTCAGTTACATAAATAAGACAATCTTCCCTTGGTTTGGCCATGGTTCATAAAGGTGCAGTTCTACTTCTTTGACAACAGTTCTACCTCTGTTACGGTTTTATTAATGGTGCACGTTAAAAGTTCTGTTAAGAAATTAAAGTTTAAATTGGGTAGACGTTCAAACAAATCATGTCGATTTAAAACTTATATCATTTAAACATGTTGCGTGGTTTTAGCAAGGTTAGATCTAAGTGAAAGTTATCAGGACTGCAACTAATGATGATTTTCATTGTTGATTAATTGATCGGTTGTTCTTGCTACAGAAATGTATGAAACTAGTGGTTAAAATGTCGATCAGTGTTTCCCAAAGCCCAAGATGACGTCCTCAAATGTCTTGTTCTGCCCACCACTTAAAGATATTCAGTTCACTCTCACAGAGGAGCAAAGAAACCAAAAAATATTCAAATTCAAGAAGCTGGAAATCAGAGTTTGGACTGTTTCTTCAAAAGTTAATCAAACTGATGTATGGATTATCAAAATAATTGGCTAATCGCTGCAACTCTAAATATAGTTTTCATATTGATCCTTATTACTCTGTGCCATAGGCACATCGATATGTGACTATTGCACTGGGTGAGTTGTAAGTAAAAAAATATAGAATATCACCAGCCTTATCTTTTAGCAGAAGCAGTTATTTATGTTTCATTACGTGTTGCCTTCCTCACATTTTCATTGGATCCCTTAACATACTGTACCATAAATGTGGGAAGCACAGTTTCCTCCCTTCTGCTGAGATAACATTCACATTTGTCTGGAGCCAGACAGAGCAACATAATGAGGTGGCAGTGTAAATCTAGATAAGCGAGACAATAATTTACACTTTAATACCTGGAGAGAACCTCCACTATGAGTAAAATTACATTTCTGACTTGAGCTCTTGTGATATTTTATGGATTTGTCAGGCTGTTTGTAAAGAAGAACGCCTCGCTGCAGCTCCTTGCCAGATAGAACATGCAATCTTATTATGATGCGGGAGATACACCTTCATAAGCAGCTATTCGTGATCAAAGTGAATAACTTTAGTGATTTGCTGAAGTGCTATTTGACTTGAAGAGCAGTCACTGAGTGGTTCAGCAGGTTTCCATCCCCCGTAAGTTTCTTATTGCTGAGGTAATGTAGTGCTTTGGGTGGATTTAATGCCTCAGAAAAAGCCTCTGCAACATCAAAAACCGTCCTGAACACAAAAATTGAACACTGCATTCATGTAAACAGCACTATTCAAACCATCTTAACATCATTTTCTGAGCTGCCGGTCACTTTAATCCTATCAAACTTGTCAGACTACGTTTGTATTTAACAGCCGTAATGTAAATAAACCTGGCAACAAGCGGGCCCGAGCCACTCCGAGCATGTATTTTTAGATAATCTGATGTTGGTAAACCATTTTGAAAGTGTGTGTGCGCTGAGAAAAAAGCCTGAAGCACTTTGCTGAGTCTGTGTCAATAGGCTAAGTGTTCTCTCTAAGCAGCAGAGAGTGGGCTGTGTTGAGCTTGGCTGCAACTGCCCGAATCTTGGAAATGGAAAAAAGCAAACTAAATTCGGCCGGTCAAATCTGTATTGACGGAGGTTTTAAAGACATATTGTCGAGGTTAATAAGCATTTGGCAAGAGGACAAAATCACAAAAATGAATTTTATAGCTAAACATATATCTAGTTATGAGAACTTATTCATGAAATAATTATTAGTAGCACTTTTGTTCTTGCTACATCATGAATAATGAAAACATACATGCAAGTCATACTGTAGCTTTTCAGAAATCCACTCATTAAAACAGGCCACGACTCTGCAATCGCGTTTAGATGGCAGAAGTAATCATGTCACTTCCACAATTTACAGCTCTTATCCATATTTGTAGTCGTGCTGGAGTGATCAGTTTGGTCCAGACTGAAAGAGCCATATCTACGTGATGTACAGGCCCAAAAGATTATCTGTGGTTTGCAACAACACTGAGCTAAATGCTCAAAATGGATGATGTTATGCATGTTAGCATTTTGTGGCTTAGTCCACTCAACAGAAAGTACAGCTGAGGCTGATTGGACTGTTTTTGCAGGTATTTGATCATAAATCAAAGGACTGGACTAATTAAAGTTATGACCTCATGATAGTGCTAGAGGAAAAGTCAGAGGAGAACCAAAGTCACTGAGATCATGTGGGCTGTATGGATTTCTGCACCACGTTTCATGGCAGTTTATCCAATAGCTGTTGAAATATTTCAGTCTGGACCAAACTGGTACAACAACCAACAGGCTGACATTGCCATCCTGCAGCCAGCATGGCTCAAGAAAAGTGTGCTGCAAAGGTATAGCGTTGTTTTTATGTCACTGCTTTTTACTTTTTTGGGATCATGGTTTTAGTGTGTAGAGTGTATACCTCCACCAAGTCCCGACAGACCCCTTATTCCATCAGAGATTTTCCTGATTTTCTTCATCATGATCCATGCATCACGCGCTGAGAAATTAATGAAAATGTTAAAAACTGCTTATCTTCCTGGATCTGTCCCTTTATCCTGATCTACACCGAAGTTAGTGGGTTCTATTCTGGGCCGAGACCCACCCTCCTTCCAAGTTTCATGGAAATCTGTTCAGTAGTTTTTGTGTAATGCCACCAACAAACCGACACGGGTGAAAACAACCTCCCGTGGTGGAGGTAATGAAGATTTTTGCCGGGGCCTGTACCAAACAAGCATATTCCTTTTACGACTGGAGGCTATGATTTGTAGGCCAGCGCATCTCTGCAGCACCACAAAGCTTCATTTGTAACGGTATGTTGTGACACATTCTACCTTGCAGCTCCTGCGATTCAGATGTTCCACTGGGCCATATTCATCTGGGACTGAACGAGTTCAGTTTGGAGGCCGTTTGCAGGTTTTCTCTGCCGCAGGTATCATATTTAAGTCAGATAAGATCGACCAATCACAGAACGGACTAATACAAATTGTGCATCGGCGCCAGAGTTGCACCACAGCTGGAATGAGGTTTGTAATTTTGTCGAGCAGACAGCATGGTCGGCATGGATAAGACTTTGAAGCTTATACTTACTGAAGCGTGTTCAAATTGGACTTTTCAAAGACACATTACTATGCATTAAACATACAGTAATGGGATCTTCAGAGGAAAAACTCCCCCTCACCAAGTCAAGGCACTTCTTTTTTTTTTAAGTCACTCAGAACTGCTGATGAGACACAACACACTTTGCTCGACTCTGAGCGTTTGCTAGTTTGGCTGCCCCGGCCAAGTCTCATCCTTCTGCCTCCTGCCTAAGCAGATTTTGGGTTGAATAATGGTTGCAGACAGGAGCAGACAAAAAAAACTTCTTCTGGTCAGCAGCACATTTTCCAGACTAGAGACCATCAGTATTTAATGAGGGCATGGACCCCGGTTAGAAAAAATGTGCACCACAGACTGACAGCTGAGCATTTAAAACTTTAAAGTCTTGTTCGGAGACAATAATTCAGGCTATGGAATAAGATGTGAACGTTTTTTGGCTGAGAACCGGTTGGATGTGATGAGGGAAGAGGACAGGATGACCCCCTTCTTAGACTGAATCCTCTCCGCCACTGAGGATGCAAAATAGGAGATTTGAGAGGATTGGAAACATCCAGTGTGACTTATCTCTCTCTCAGCTCCGTGTTTTATCTCTCTGCTGTCCACGCAGCTTCGTTTCATCTCGGCATGTCCTGAGTAGCTGTAATCAGAGGGACAAGGGCTGGTTTCTGGAGCGGCAAACAAATATCCTTCATCCACCCCGATCGTATCTTCACCCAGCGTCACGCCTGTTTGTTACCCTTGTGTGCAGCATTTATAGACAAACAATAATAATTATTAATTAATTATAATTATAATGTGGCTGTAAGCACATTTATCTATATTTTTGAGTGTATTTTTTTAAGTGTCTTTTCTGTGAAACATCTGTACTTTCCTTAAATATTATGTTTTCTGCTACCTCTCAACTTTCACTTACTATATTTTTAAACCTAAAATCTGTCATTTATTATCATAACATTGAAAGACATGGTCGTTACTTTACTTTTCACGCATCTGAGGGGCATTATCGATTATTTGTATCTGACGTCACTGCACTCCGCCCTCCAACGTCACAAGTATGAGTTCAGCCCATCAGTGCATATCACACACAGGAGACGTAGCAGGACGGAACAGAATGAGGAAAGAGAAAGAGAGGGAGACTAGAATTTGGAGAAAATGGCGTTTTCGAGCGGCTTGTATCTGCAGAGACCCTGCAGCCCTCTGCCTAGATTCCTTTTTTTCTTAATTTTTGCAGTGCCCTGGAATAAATCCTGCTGATTCTACCTTTGAGTTTAATATTATATGAATGTGACGTGAGGTTCAGTTAGCCTTGCACCGAAATGTCCTGTCAGAGGGATACTTTTTACTTTTATACCTTGATTACATTTACAAGCTTGTAGTTTATCACTTTTACTTGAGTAAAGAAGTTGAAACAGTTCCTATTTTAACATCATTATTTATTCTTCTACTTGATGTGTGTACTTTTGTGTCAGAATGTCAATCAAATTTATTTATTGCGATGAAGGTCGTGAGATGCGGCTGGAAGCTTAAAATATCTTAACTGTTTTGAAACATTTTGTAATATAAATAAACAGTAATACAGTGTTTTCTAACTGACTTTTGTTCATTTGTTCACAGTATTGGAAATGTACTGTACACAGTATTTCCATTATCTGCTACTACTGAAAGATTTAGTTTGAAGATATAAAATGGAATCAAAAAATAAATTATAATGTGATATAATAGATAAACTGTATTGATCCCCAAGGGTAAATTGTTAAATTACGCAGCAGATTAACAAAAAAAATGACATTAATAAGTTAAACAATCTAAACCAGCTTCAACACTTGAACATATTAATGCATCAATAATCATAATCCAGTAATTTCATATTTCATTCTATATAATGAGTACTTTAAGTCCATTATGATGAAAATACTTTTGTACTTTTATTCAAGTAAATATTAAGTGCAGTATTTTAACACTATGGTTTAGCTGCTTCTTCTTTAGTTCAAGTTCTGAGTGCTTCTTCCACCGTTTGTAATTATATATCATTACATATGATTACAGCTCTGTCATATTGAGTTATTAATCATTCAGTCAGTTATACATTATAAATGCGGGCAAACACATTAACAAACACTTCAAAAAATGTCCTCATCTCTGCTTACAACTACATTACAATGTGTTGTAAATCATTTATAAACTGTCTGCGTACAGAGACTCTTATAAGGGCTCTGGTTTGGTTTAAGTGTTCTTGAGAAGAAGCTGAACCTTAAAAGCAGGATGCTACACAGGCTCTCTGCTAATAAAAGGTCATTATAACGTGCTCATTGTGAACTTTGAAACGCCTTGTCTCCCCCTAGTGGGACCCTCAGATCTTACACCCTTGTTAGTAACAGCTGGCTGCATTTGAGTTCAGCATCATGTACAGTTATCGCGTCCCTCGCCGTCCCACACCCCCCACCCCACTCTGCTCTGCGCGCCTTTTCCGCCGTGCCGCTTTCACAGAAGCCTTATAAATAGCACCCGGGAATCAAATATTTATCATCTTCAATCCGTGTGTCCCCTCCCCTCAGTGGATGCATACAGCTGCTCCCGAAGAAGCACAAGAAGAAAAAAAGCGGATACAGTTAACCCACACAAAAAATTTAATACCCTTCGTGAGGGGATAAATGGTCCAAACTTTGACATACTAAATAGGGAGAGGTGTGATGACACAGGTTTTTAATGTAAAAACTTGCAGCCAACACCCAAATGCTTTGTAAAAAGTCATGTGACATATGACTTACTTACTTACATAGTTAGTACACATACACCAATGTTTTTAATATACTTATATATGTCTTTTTTGTTTTGTTGTCTTTTTATCTAGACCAGCCAGATACAGTACCGATTAATATACAGTCACATCTGGAACAATACCTATTTAACATCATACAGTCCGACCATCAAGGAGGAATCCGCGCTCGGCCTCCAGGTCCATCCTCTCTATGCTAACATTAGAAATCGGCGTGTGTAAAATCCTGTTCTTCTTTTTCATTATTATTATTGTATAGACTGGTGGTGATACTTGTCCTTGTATCTCGTGTCTTCTGTGCAAAAGTTTTTTTTTTTTTTCTTTTCAAAGAACCCAAAAACATGATTGACATAACAGGATACCTGGCTGTTTCACTTTACAGTTAATGATGAAGTTTTTTTTTTTTAATCCTTTTTTTTTTTTTTTTTTTTTTTTTTTTTTTTTTTTTTTAAAAAAAGCTGATGATACAAAGTCGGCAGTGAATAAAGAACATTCAGGTTTATTCGGCAGCAGGATGTTTTTGTATCTCAGTGGATGGAGGTTCATTTTGTTGACGTGCT
>OMLP01028020.1:17988-28279 GCA_900302685.1 Spondyliosoma cantharus
CTCCCTCCCTCCAACTCCACCATGGCTTACCTGTACACCAAAGTATCATCTGCCGAGCTGTTGTACTGAATCTGGTACATTCTGATGCCCGGGATATGGCGCTCAGATGGCCAACGTAACACAGCGGAGGAGGAGGTCAGCTCGGTGACCATCACCCTCCTGTCCTGCTTGTCGTAACCCTTGGTGTCGTTGCCAGATTTGGAGGAGGTGGTGATGTCTGAGAGGCCCGGGTCCTCACGCATGTGGCCTGTGTTGTTAACAAACAAGGGCAAGGGGATCATGTTGATCTCAACAGCAGCTGTGGCGATGCCTGCGGCATTGGACGCCACACAATTAAATGCCCCGCTGTCCTTCAGCGTGGTGATGAGAATATCAAGGGTCCCATTATCATACAGGATGGTGCGGGAGTTATTGTGCACCAGCTTGCCGTCTGGTGATCGCCAGTGAATTTCTGGGTCCGGATCACCCACAGCTTTGCATTTAAGAGTCACACCCTGCCCCTCCATCACAAAGGGCTTGGTGGAAAGATGTTTGGTGATCAGCGGAGGCTCACAGATAAACTCCTCCTCTTGGATGGACCAGAAATACTTGTCCATGAGGTGCTCGGGTGAGGCGCAGGTCTCCAGATCATCCTCTCTGGTCAGCCTGCGCAGCCAAAGCAGCTCACAGTTACAGTGGAGAGGGTTCCCACCGAAGCTCACAGCCAGGGTGGAGGAGCTGGAGCCCTTGGTGTCAGACAGCACTTGTGCGTGCTGGAACAGGCTGTCTGGCGGCAGCTTCTGCAGCCTGTTGGAGGTCATGTCCAGGCGGACCAGCTTGGTGAGCAGCGTGAAAGTCCCCGCTTCGATGTGATCAATCAGGTTGTGGTCCAGCGTGAGCGTGTTAATGTTGGTCATTCTGGCTATGGCTTCCCAGGGAAGGGTACGCAGGTTGTTGTTGGAAAGATCCAAGTCCTCGATGGTGGAAACAAACTCATCGAAGGCGGTGGCGGCCACCTGGTGGATCTGGTTGTTTCCGAGGATGAGGTGCCGCAGGTTGCCGAGGCCTTTAAAGTGGTCGTTCTTTATCACGCTGAGGCGGTTGCCATCCATGTGTAGCGCCCGCAGGGATCGCAGGCCGAGGAAGGCATGGGGGACGATCTGGCTGATGGTGTTACGGGACAAGGTGAGGTGGACCAAGCTGGTCATGTTGAAAAAGTCTTTCCTGCGGATGATGGTGATGAAGTTGTCGGTGAGTCGCAGCTCGACGGTCTTGCGGTCGATGGTGGGGGGCACGAACAGCAGACCAGTCTTAGCGCAGAGCAGAGTCAGAGTGGGGGAGAGGTGCTGGCAGATGCAGCGGCCGGGGCAGCTGTATCCCTTCACCAGGGCCGCACAGAGCAGCACGCACACAACCAGCCGCTCCATTGTTGATCCGTTTCCAGGTCCTGTACATAACACAGACAAAAGGAAAAGGAGAGAGTCAAAAATATAGATGTTTGAATTAATAAATAGAATCACAGCCGTCATGAGAGCCTGCTGCGAAAATCCAGAGGCCGACCAAAATTGCTGAGACTGCCAGCAAGGTATCAATCACAAAATGAAATGGAGCTTTTCTGAAATAATGGCACCTGGGATGATGAAAGGCCGTGCCAACACAGTCAGAAGCCCATATCTCTGTAGCCTTTTAATGGAAATAACAGAATGTTTTCTGTGCCACCAGGCTGCATCAGCACTGAACCATATAATTTCTTGTTTCATCAGCAGACAGTTTTCCTATATTAGGTAACAATACGCCATGTACGTTTCCATCATATAACAAGCCTTGTGCGTTTTTTCTTTCCCTGAAAATCCACTTCAGGATGGAAAATTAAAAGATAGAAAAGGGCACTTGTCAACAGTGCTCAAGGATTTTCATGACCTTTTCTTGCTCTCTGCTCTCCCTTTTCTTCGAAGATATACTGCAAAAATTAGACAGAAACCTGTCATGTAAATCACGGCAACAAAAAGTAAAAGGTGAAAACGCTGCTTGTTTTCTCAAGTCCATCCCAGGGAGGCTTTGAGGATGTACGGATTCTCTGATTCCCATTTAGAGGTATTGATTTCAGTCTTGGAGAGAACACGCCTGTGGTGACAGGAATAAAAAGTGATCCTTTGCTGTAATAACCATAAGAAACCTCAGCGGAGCGCAAAGCAGTGATGTGCTGATGCTACATTGTCAGTGTTGTTCCCCTCTTTGGCATCTGTCTTGATTGCTAATGCCTTAAGCTTCACTGTTGATGAGAGAGCCTGTTAACGCCGATAAAGTACGGAGATGACAACTGACTTTTCTTGTCTAGCTTTTAGAAAATGACTTAACCACCTCATCCAACTCCACTGGGTGACACTTTTGATCCCAGCCGGATCCAATGTGTCAATCAACAGCGTGTCTCTGCTTCGAGGTCTAGCAGAATTATTATTTATTTTTTTTTACCTCAGACAGAAAAAGCTGGCTGTGGATGTTCAACACAAATTGTGTCTGATTTTCCTCCAATTTGTCACAACTAATTTTAGAGCTTCTTTATCTGTGTTGCACCATGTTGAGTTGGCGCTGACATCTTTAACACCACTAATTTTGTCCCCAGAAGCACCGAATTCTCATGGCCCTAAATTACGCTTGCTTTAAAAACGTCAGGAAATATTTTCGAAATTGAGAACAAGCCAAGCTCTCCTCCTCTATCTCTCAAGCTTCGCCTCATTCATATTGCACAAAGCCTCTGTTTTCATCCATGTTTTTAGACAAAACAAACTTGGGTCTGATAAGAGTTGTTGCAGCATGTCCAAGATAGCAGGAGGTGGTGAGGAATCGCGAGTGCACCGCTGTCATTTCACATCAACCTGTGCTGCATTTCTTTTCCAGCCAGCAATAAAAAAATTCCCAGTTGCTTTTTCGTTTTTTGCGCTCCCTTGCACACACACTCACACACGCTGCTGCCTTCTGGCCGGCTACTATCTGACAGACAACAGGGCACCTCGTTAACTATGAAATACTGCTGTCCAATCAGAGCTCTCATTAAAATCTGGGTTTGTCTGATGTCATTTTCTGAGGGAAGTGGAACAGCTTGAAGCACAAGTTAAACCAGTGGGAGAGTTTTCTCAAAGGTTGTTGATGAAATTAACTCAACACTGACAGTTGTATCACACTACATTTGTGTATAAGAAAGACTCAAACCTTCGCCCGCTACACTTCTTGTTCTGACTCTACAGGCTGTAACCTTCCCGCGTCTGAAATAGAAACACCTCGCTTGTTTGAAACTGAGAAACGTATCTCCTGTGCAATTTATTCAACAAAGAACATACACAACAAAACTATTTCCATGAGCTAAAAACACACTAGGTGGTACGCTGTGCGGGAAAAATTCCAAACCCCCCTGAGAGAATTTATTTATTTAGCAACACTCCTTTATTGTTGGCAGCACAGCGCGCCTGCCTTGTCTAAATTAATTCCCCAGATTTCTTTTTTTAAAGACGCTGGGAAAGTTACTAAAGTAGGCTACGGCAGAGCAGATCACACTTCCTGTTAAAAAGGCTCCTCTAAAAGAACAGTTAGAGGGTTCCAGAAGTGCTGTGGTCTCGGATTTGATTTAATATTGTTGCCCTTTGTTAGATTTCAATGTAATAGTAACCTTGCCCGATTGTGTTAGTTCTCACATGCTAAGTAGGCCACAAAGCTCATGGTTTCTCAGAGGACCATCTGTGCCGGAGCATTTCCTGCCACACCGTCGAGGATACTCTATTGATCTTTCAGCATCTCGGGGAAGGAGGGGTGGAAAGTGTCGGAGAGGAGGGGGGGGGACTTTGTTGCCACGGCAACTCTGGTGTAGAATGTAGGTCTTTGAATTGCATTAAGATGATGCTGAGCCCCCCAAAAAGCTTCAATCTTAATAGATGCTGAGGAGGTGTGGAGGGGACGTGAACAGATGCACAATGGCCCTGAGTGAAATTAAAAGTAAAAGGGCAGCTCCGCCTCACATTTCTATTTCTGTTTCATTGCTTCATATAAGCGGTGGCCACCCGGATCGATATGTAGACAACGGGAGGGAACACAAGGTGAAGTGGAGGTTTGTTTTGTGTCCGGTCATGCAGGAATCGCAGGGGATTATTTAGACGGATTACCTTTACACACGCATTTCTAACTTAGAATCGCTTGTGTTCACGCTCCATCCTCAGTAATTTTTTATTTCCAACCACCGTAAAGTTATACCACACAAGGACGTTCAATAAAAGATGAGGTATCATGAAAACTACAAAACAAGACCAAAATAGGGATGTATATTTTAAGCAATTTCTTCAATTGATAGTCATCTGCTTTAACAATTGATTATTGGTTGATTATTAATAATAAACTGTATTAAAAATATGTTGGATGTTTTTCAATAGAAACTGTTTTAGACTTGATCTATGCTCAATGCAAAATCAGAGTAGGCTACAGACAAAGCAAACACCAAGATTCTTGAATGATAAACTGGATAACACATCAAAATGACAACAGTGGCCCAAAAAAATCCAACCCATATTCAGTAGGGATGGGTAGATTGCTCCTGTGGGAATCGATACTCACAAGCTACTCATGTGGTATTGATTTTATCAATAACAAAATAAAATTACAAAACATGGGTGGCTGCATCACTTCCAGTAGTTTTCAGTGCTTCAAACAGCCCTGACGTATTAAGCTGAAACCTACGAGACACGAGAACCAAACCTGCTATGCACAGTGACACAGTCATGACAAAAAGATGCCCAAACATCCGAGTCTCCTGCACCAAACGCTGTCACACAAAAAGGTCTTGCAACAGAGCTTTTAAAAAGGCAGAGCGCGACCGGGTACATGTCGCACCGTTATTATTTATCACCACTGCCAAGGAAGTGGTGGAGCCGGCTTTCCTTGTGTCCGTCTGTCTTCCCTAAATCCCCAAACATCATCACCCCAATCTCATTTTTTTCAACAAATACATATCACCATGCAGCCTCCCTAGTTGATTGCATAAGATGATATTCTTTTGTAGTAATTTTTCTGAAATGTTATGTTTAATTATGCAAACAAGGTGCCATTTGATTATGCACTGATTTGCACACATTTCCAGAACAACAAATCTGGATCTGTTTCATTGTGTGGACAAATTAGAGTAAAGTCCCAAATAACATTTTGAAAACAATATCAGTATTAGTAAATTGTGCAGTATCATATGGAACTGAAAAAGTGCAATGCATTGCATTATATAGACTACTAAATAGCTAAAATGTTATAATATCAGTTTGTATAAAGGGTCTATTGTGGTTTTTAAGTTACAGATTACTTTTTTTTTTTCATGACCTATTTTGTATTCTCTTTTGATAAATTTAGTAAATAACAATTTGTAATTTTTAACAAGATACTTTTGTATGAATTTGTAATTGGTTAAACTCTGATTGCCGATTAATCCATTAATGATTTATCATGAACGTCCTCGGAGCAACGACTAACAAACTAGAAAACTTAAGAAAAGTTAACAATATCAGTAAGTCACCAAGAGGTGAGTTTACAAAATTCCCCCCACCCTTATCAGTCTGAATCATTTCTCTTCAGGAATGAAGTTCCTTAAAATCTCCTCAAAAGCACCTCTGAACACATGCAATCTCTCAGGTGGAAAAGAATGTAATCACAATCTGACATATTCAGAAATTAAATCATGCATTTACATACACCCATGTGAGCAATTATACCTATGATACATACACGTTTACATTTATTCATGCACACATGTCTATGAACATCTGGAGCTGTGAAAAATCTGCATACTCCTTGAGCAGCTGCTCAAACTGGTCCTACAGGGCAGCACTGTGGCAAGTTACTACTTTATTTGTAAACTCCAATTTAAGTCTCCCCATTTTGACTTCTGAATATAGTGGGACTGGCATTACAATTTGTTATAATTTTAATATTTGGGCCCCCCCGAGCCCTCTAGGAATGAACCTGACATTCAACACTAAGTTTAAGTTTTCTAAATGTGTATCCATCCCACAGCCCCAAAATCCAACCCTGCTTCATTTTGACATTTATCGCCGTTGGCTACAAAAGGCTGAATTAGTGTGAGTCTTAAAAAAACCCTGAAGACTTGCAGAAAACTCTCTGAATAGGAGATCTGAGGAGCCATGAAAGATATGGATAGTTATATAGAAATTTCACCCAGTGATTAAAATGAAGCACCGCCTGTTTTTTTTTTTGAGACAATAATATCGAAAATGAATGCATTTTTCATGACTAATCTAGTCAGAGTTGATTGGCGGAATAAAAGTAAATATCACAAATTCCCTGGTATATTCATGTATAAATAAGATTACATTTTGCTTCCATAATACAGCTTAAAATGCATACAAGAATAAATAAGGACATTTCGGCTGTATTTGACAGCTAACAGCTCTCCCTGTGGACACTAATGCTTGATGACTCTCATCTGTATTAGAGGTGTATTTGAGTGGGTAGGAAAACAAGCGTGAATAAAAAAAAATAAAAAAGTTAATTTAACGCTGGAGGTTGTGGGAGATAACAAGCTGCTTTTTCCATGGCAGCAGCAGTCGCGGGGGAAAGAGGGAGGGCGTTGGGGGCTGTCGGTGAAGACAGAAGTCACATACTGAGGACGGATACTGCCTTTAAATGAGAGGATCCCTTCAGCCTGCAGTGACACTACTCATTGATTACCGTGCATTTTGATTCCGAGGTGTAGCGTGAGCAGTGTCGCTTGTACTGGGTGTATTTTGATTCAAATCAATCCTCTCGCGCAGACATATTGTGATATCCTCCTCTGTTTCACTTCGTTCACATGTAATTCATTCACTCTTCCCTATTTTGCCATTCACTCCTCCTCTCCTCTGGTTTCAGTTAATTCAACCTCCTGTCCTTGTGTGTTTCCCCGCCTGTGTGATTGCCTGCTACGGCCCGATTAGTTTCACCTGTCCCTCGTTAGCCAACATACTGTGTCCCCTCTTTGTCTTTGTAAGGTGTGCCACATGTTGCAGCCCCTTCCTAGTGGTTAGTTACGGGGTGCAGTCGAATGGTCTTATCTGATATCATTCCTAGGACGTTATAATTAATGTTGCTCCAGGACCATCATTTCTAATGAGGAAAACGGAGTCCACATTTCAGGCAGGGCATGTTGTGGTTTCACGAGTTCCTCACCCAGGAGACTAGGGTTTTTATCCCATTTAGAATATATTAGTGTACTGTTCACTTAGCATCTTTGCAGTTTTCTTAGGCAACAAAAATACTTTGTTAGGTTAAAATACACCCTTCAACAATGCTTAACGTGTTACAAAGAGACTTTTCTCCAAGTGTGTGTTTTTCCCCTGACTCCCATGCCAGGATTTAGGAAAAGTAAACCACTGTGCTGAGAGAATCCAACTGCACTAACACTAGGCTACGCAATTATGCAATGGTGGATGTTACTGGCGTGGGTCTGCCACAGTAAAAACAAAGATGGAAATGATTCAGATGATTTCAAATGTCTCTATTTCATATATTACAGGGCTGTACAGATGGTGACTAAATGTACAAAAGCGTATAGCAACAAAAAGAAGCGAAAGGCAAAATGTTTCAGTCAGTGTTGGGCCAACAGACGATGGTGATGCTGACAGCACAAAAAGTAGCGTCTCCTCAGAGTTGCCGTTAGTCAAGGGGGTGTTGTTGTTTGTTACATGTGTTAGAGAGAAAAAGAAAATTAGTTTATTGCTTCTCAAAGTTTACTTTTCCGTGTCCCGTTCGTTATTTCCTTATTTGAATTACCCAATCAGGCAAACCCAGCGTGCTTGGTTACATTGCTGGCAGCTGTATTTGTTTTCTGTGGCCCACTGACAGTATGCCTCTCTCCATTGTTGACATCGTACGGTTTCAGCCTATGTTGGACTTTCCACAGTAAAGACTGACGGATGCGTGCTGGGTTACCCTTTATATAGGTTACTCTATAGGGGCACCGGGTCAGTCATCAAGGGCTTGATTGAACACAACATGAAACCAATTACCAGCAGGTCACCTCATACAAATCCAAAGTGAACGATAACACTCTAAAGCATTGACAGCGTAGTCTCATACACATACTGATATAAAAGGCAGCACATAATGAATGCACACTGGAAAGAGGTCCAACTGATACAGCGAGGCAATAAATGACTCACCCTATTAATTCAGGTACAAGATTAATTATTCCTTTAAGCCTTTAGGTGTTTGGCATTTCAAGATAAAAGATATATCTGCATTCACGTTGGAGTGAAATTTGATTCACGTTTCCACCGCGACTATTAGGAAACAGCATGCCAATGCCACAGAACGCCAAATCTGAAAATGGATGACAGCTCATTTAGGAGATAGCACTGTTGTGTTCATTGATTCTGATTCTACGTTGTCTCCTGGAAAAAACATCTCATCGCTTTTTTCTTTCTGATTATGATCTGATTACAAGGCTCTGCATATAATAGCTTACGAAACTAGCACATGACTGGACACATTGGGATGGTGACTTGATCGTGTTTGGAAGTTGTAATGGCTGACGCAGGTTGTAGATGTCCAATGTGACTTCTTGGTTGTTTGTTTTTGTGAATGGCCGGCTGGTGCATTGTTTTAAATGTTACTGCCACAAAGAAATGTTGGACACAATGATCTCCTTTTCTTTTGTAGACGATGGTCATTTAAAGCACCTCTCCTTAGATTTAAGATCATTTGAACAGATCTCATCATGGCTGCCATCTAGATACTGCATTTTGCTAATTAAGGAACCTTCCTCAGCAAACAAGACTATTCAACCACATCTTTAGTGTTTTTGGATATTTGCTTTGCTTTCCCAGGCTTGTTTATTGGATTTCTGATTCTTGCCAGTTCCCTGCTGGATTTCTTTGCCTGATTGGACCTTTGCCTGCTTCACCATCCTGTAAGCTTTTTGTGCTATGATTTTTTGCATTCAACTTTTTGAATCGCCTCGGTTTGAGGGTGGATCCATAAAGCAGCTGTGTCGCGTATCTCTGTCCCATTATGCCCATTCAGACCATAACTGAATTGTTTGTCTTTCTGCTTAACATCTGGCTATGAGGTAATTCTCTTCTTGCCTCTAACACTTGAAGAAACTGGGTAAAAAAAAAAAAACAAGACACAAAACTAAAATGTGATGGCAACTAGAGCTGAAACAACTGGCCAAGTGTCCTGCTCAATAAATTAATCGTCAAGAAGCGTGATGATCGATTAATTCATTCATTAAGTCAGTTATTGAGAAAATGCTGATGTTTTTTGACCCTTTAACTGGGAAACAAATAGTCGACTGATTATCACTAATGAAAATAATGAATAGTTTCAGCCCGAATGGAAACAGGATGGCAATATCAGTCCATTGGTCAACTAAACGTTGGTCAACAAATACTAGCTGGTTAAACTTACTACCTCCAACAAAGGAGGTTATGTTTTCACCCATGTCTGTTTTTTTGATTGGTTTGTCAGCAGGATCACACAAAAACTGTAAATGGCAACTCAACTCGGTAAACCATGTCAGTTCTAGATTCCCTGCCGTCAAGCTGACCACAGTGTTCGGTCGACACTGGCCCAAACACAGGCCGTGTTCCCTCGGAGCCCAGTACAGTTATTCATCTTAGGCAAATTTGTTACTTTAATGATAATGCAGGAATTTCTGTCACGTTAAATATGGTTTTCAGGAAATGTTATTCATTAACAAACTGACACACTTTTAAGAATGAAAAATCTGATTTCGTCCTTGAATAATGTGATTTATGGTTTTATGTGGATTTTATAATAAATGTAATCAATTTTCAAACACTGTTTATCCTTATAGATTACATTTTGATGCATTTAGACTGTTTTCTTAAGTGCTTAAACTTCCATTAAAACATCAAGAAAATTAGAAAGAAAGTTAGGAAAGTTACTTGCAACAAAGATTAATTACAGCTTTTTTGTAGCATATATCCAAACTAACGAAATTGATCTGCTTTTAGCTGATCCCAATCCATCAAAAGAATTGCCTGGACCATTCTGATCCCGGTCTTGAACACACGCTTGTGTTAAATTATATCTTTCACCTAAACCAGAGACACAATACTCTTAATCATCATTGTTATGTCCCCGGATCGTTAGGGGATGATGGGGGGAGTAACACAAGTAAATAATAATAACCGGATATAAAGGAGGTCAAAGGAAACTAGTAAATTACAACTCAAGACGGCTTTATTGTGCCAAAAACAAACAATCAGAAGCCACGAAGGCTATGGTCGTATTGGAATCACTCAGGCAGTAGCTCGGGCTC
>OMLP01028025.1:12831-24630 GCA_900302685.1 Spondyliosoma cantharus
CTGGCGCAGGGCTACGGCTGCACAGACAGCCTCAGCGCTGTTGTGGTCCAGCTCAGTGTGAGTGAAGACTGCTGCTCCTGCTGCTGTTCTGAGCCTCCCCAGCCGCCACCTAGCCCCGGCTTGGGCCCCTACCCCCCATCGTCCTCTGCCATCAAGGAGCGGCCCTCAGATGGCTCCCTCCCTGTGCCGCCTTCCTCCTGCAGTGAAATCAGCAGCGAGATCAGCACCAGCGAGATGAGCAGCGAGGTAGGCTCCACCGCCTCGTCTGATGAGCCACCGCAGAGCTCCTTGGTGCTGCTGCACGAGCAGCCCCACCACACTCACATGCACCTGCACCATCAAGCCCATCCATTGTCCCTACAGCACCAGCAGGCCCACACGACCGCCCAGCCCTGCCAGTACCTGTTCCCAGGTTCAGAGCTGCCCTCCGCCCGCAGCTGCTGTGCCCTCCATCCTGCCTGCTTAGCAGGCTCCTTCCAGAGGCAGCTGTCTAGTGCCACCTTCTCCAGCGCCCTGTCTGACAACGGGCTGGACAGCGAGGATGAGGAGCCCATCGCTGGAGTTTTCTCTAACGGGAGCCGTGTGGAAGTCGAGGCAGATGTCCACTGCTTAAAAGCAGAGTCCTCCTCCTCATCCTCACCCCAAGCATCATTACCTTCATCCTCTAGCCAGGAGCGCGCCCTGCTGACTCTTCCCCCACCTCCTCCACCGCCATGCACCCCAGAGCCCCTGGAGGAGGGGGTCGACATGAGCCTCGGTGAGGCTGAGAACGGCCTGGATAGAGATGAGTCGTGGCAGGGAGTCGGAGCAGGAGGCGGGGACGGAGGAAAGTTGGCAGGCAAAAGGAGGGTTAATGGGTCAGTGGCACGCCAGGAAAAGAGTCACAACCTTATTGAGGTGGCTGCTGACGCTCCCTCTAAGAAGTCCGGGGGTTACTTCACAGCTCCGGCCCAGCCCGACCCAGACGACCAGTTCATCATCCCGCCTGAGCTGGAGGAGGAGGTGAAGGAAATCATGAAGCAGCATCAGCAGAGACAGCAGAAGCCGCCCGGGACCGATCAGCCCACGGACTACTACGACACCCCTCTCTGAACAGCAACACCACCGACTACAGCCTCATCTCTCTCCCAGCTGCAGCATGCACAGACGCCTGCCATCGATCTTTTCCGCATACGGACACGAACAAATGAGATTCCTCGAGAGGCTGTAAAATGCACATGAAAAAGTGTGATCACGCTTTTTCTAAACAGCCTTCCTCGCTCCACACAGCCTCATCATCGACGAAACCATGCACTGTAACCCGCTCCACTCGTTTTTACCCACGAAATTCATAGAACGAAACAAGCAAATGAGCCCTTTAATGATACTCAACCCTCTTGAATAGCTTGTGAACACAGCTCCTGGTGTCCATGGTTGTGCCCTTCTCACAGACAGTGGAACTCTGATTTTTACACTAGACACCCAGCTGAGTATGTAATCAAACACTAGTCTCTTTGCAATAGCATTAGCTCGCCACAACACTTGTTAATATGGATAACGAATTCCATGGTTTGTTTGTTTGTTTTGTAAGAACTTACCATATCTTTTAATGTGAAAGCAGTGAAGTTGCTGAAAGAACTTTTTAAAAGCAGAGACACATAATCTTTTTATTATCAGTGAACTATGTCGAATGGTACACCAGTAATACCACACTTAACTGTTGTAGATAGGGCACTTAAAATACTGTATTTCTTCAGTAAATCATGGCTCTTGGCCTGTAAAATGGCATAGAAATTTTTTGTAGAAATTTTAAATACTAACTCCTAGGAGTTGCATACTCTTTATGGTGACTCAGTCACTTTTACTAATCTTCTCTGAGAGAAATGGTGATTTTTTTTTTTCCAATGATTGTAAATAAGAGAAATGTTGTATACTGATGCTTTTTAAAGGAACTGCGTACCTGTATGTCGGTGAAGGTTTTTAGTGGCGGGGGAGGATGTGAGGTTCACTAAGAGTTTGCTGTTACGGAGGTGTCACCCCCGTTTTTATCCTACAACGTAGACCCACAAATACACATGCACACAGACACGCACACACACAAACACCACACGCATACAAATTTACGTTTATGTGCAATTGCAGGTACAGAAACAACATTCCATGCAATTTAACTTTCACGGCTGCGATGGTTTGCTCCACTTTGTTTGATTGTGATGTCCTGTAGTCATCACTGCATCACTACTGAACACTAAACAGACGGAACTTTGCATGCACGCACGCACGCACGCACAGAAACACACACACACATACATGCACACTCAATAATAGTCCCACCTCCCTCCTACAGTAACTGTTATCACCGGCATGACTGTGTCAAGTTCAGTAATACAAACAAATATATCCACATGGAAAAGAGACAACACAGATGTTCCTGTCTTTGGTATAATAAATTTTAAATTTGTGAATATAAGTCATGGTGTCTGGGATTTGCTTTTTAATAATTCGTATTCACATTTGATTGTAAAAATTGTTTACATAAAACTTCAGAATTACACAATAATCTTATTTACAATAACATTCTTAGTTTGCAGTTTTTCCACTGGATGACCAGAAGGGGGCACTCTCGTACAATGTTGTGATCTGAAGTTTATGACAGCTTAAAACTTGAGCTGAACATCTTTGAATCCAAAACCTGCTCCACGAGATATTTAGCGTATTCAACAGGTTTCACCAACGTTTCTCATGACGACAGCATCATCCCCGACACGTTTCTTATACTTCTTCTTCAAACAGATGACAGTGACTAATGTAATGATCAGCATTGCTGCCAGCACAGACAGAGAGGAGGCAAGTGCAAGGGTGGTCTTATCCTTGACGGAGCCCTTTTTCTGACAGCGGTCTCCGTAGTACCACCAGTCATCACCTACATCACACCTGGAGAGCGGAGAAAAAGGATGAGAGGGGAAACAAATCAGACTTGAATTTATTCCCTTATAGCATGTGATGGAAATCTTTTCTGGGGTTTCATCTAGATGAAGTGCATTATTGGAGGGTCAAATAATTCATACGCAAACAAAACTTCTTTCTAATAGTGAATCGCAGAAGGCCTTTAGAGGAATAGTTTGACATTTTGTAAACTACAGTGTTTATGTATAAAGAACCCAAAAGTCATACCAGTAAAGTAAAGATATGGTGTAAGAATATAACTTTGATAAAAGTGAAAGTCAACCATACAAATAGTATTTAAGTAAAAGAATGAAAGTACCTGATATGAAGAGTATTTTTCTTGCATAAATGTACAAGTATCAAAAGTATGAGTATAAAGTCAATTAAACATATATTTACATGTATGTATAAACTGTATACTTGGTGTTGGCGTTACTGTTCAGTTATCAGATCTGATATTCAGCATTTTTCTGATTATCAGGATCAGTGTTTTTTTTATTATTATTATTTTTATTTATTGGCTGCTATGGCTCTAAGCCAGCGTGCAACCTGCAAAGTAATCAGTAACTAAAGTTATTAAATAAATGAAAAGTACCACATTTTCCTCCAAATGTAGTGGAGTGGAAGTATAAAGTAGAAGAAAATTGAAATACTGAAGTGCCTTAGAGTTGTGCTTCAAAAGAGTATGTGCATAATCCTACTTAGTTCACTCCCATAACCAGGGAACTGCTTTCATTTATTCTCTTTCATGGAATTATATTAGAAGACAAAAAACACTCCCATGTCTGTATGATAAATATGAAGCCACCACCAGCAGGAGGTTAGCTTAGCTCAGCACAAAGACTGGAAACAGGGGTAAAGGACTAGCGTTCCTCAAAGATGAGCTTGATGGTGAGTTTAAGAGATGCCTGTAGCATGGTTTTGTTGCCTTTCGACAGACACAAGCTAGCTGTTTCCCCCAGTTCCTATTCTTTATGCTGCACTGTAACATTTCAATTTAATCCCCTGATTTTTCGTTTATTTAGCATTACATAAACATATAAGCTGTTCGTATCACATAATGTAGTTAAAGGCAGCATCAGGACATTGGCAAGTATTTTCAACAATAAAAACTTCTATGAAGACATATTTTATACAATTACAACTATTGCTTGTCATTATCTATTCATATACCAGCGTTCAGCAATGGGGACTTCGCATGGGGGATTAAAGTTATTGAAGACTACACTGCTGAACACTTAAAGCACCTTATAGCTGCTTACAATTATAGTAGTGTTGTGAACATTTATTAAATGTTATACACTGCAACACTAGAAGACTTCTGATTGCTCGGTTTTGCCCGGAGACAGCTGGGATTTGCTCCAGCAACAAACCCCGCGATCCCATAAAAGGGATAAAGCGGTTACAGACAATGTCATGACATGACCTTGAGAGCATTGGTAGCCAAATGGTTACACTGCGCGCTGCGTCATCACAACTATTACTGGTTCAATTTCAGACCTTTGTTACATGCCATACACATCTCTTTCTCAGTTTCCACAGAGCACACACCTGCATTCAGGCAGTCCCCCTTCCACCACGCAGACTCCATTATTCAGACAATCCACATTTGAGCAGACGCCAGGGGCTTGAGTGGTGCCGGGAGTGGGGCTTACGGACGGCGGAGGCTGCACCCCTGTCAGATGAGACACATCTGAAGAGGGACAGAAGATGAGAAATTGGTTAAGTGGATCCATGTGGAGGAGCATTGAACAACAGGCAATAATTGTATCACATGATTGACTGTAATCAGAGTGATTCATGTAAGGTCTGACAGGATGAATGCTTTTTGGGCATTGCGTTTCTTATATCTTTGATGTCTTTGAACACAATGTTTTGATGCGATCTGGTGCTTTTACCCTCCATGGTGAGGAGAAAGATGGCGTCTCTTCCCTTTATAAAATCCCTGCTCTTTGCTCTGAGGTGGGTGAGATACACTGGGGTGCCGGCGCCTGGCCCTCGGAAATACTTGGACCCATCTGTATCTGTGACCTCAACCCCCACCTTGCGCGGGTCGTCCCAGAAAAACTGGTTGGAGTCTGTTGAAAAGGATGTTAGATATATTATGACAGCAAAACAGTATTTTTTATTGTCTGAATCTGTTTTTACGTAAAGAACAATTTAAATAGTTTTGACACCTGTTGCCGTCATGTTGGGGTCGGTGGTGACACTGCGCTGGTTGGACATGCGCTTTTGGATGTGCGGGTGCTGGTCCATCAGCATCATGGTGATCTGTTTCCAGGGACATGGCCATGTCTGTCCGGTGTCACCTTCACGGGCCACCAGATGAGCGTAGGCCGACAACTCACCGGGGTAGTCTGCCTTACCGCTGGGGTACAGCTCCATTTGGAAGGTGTAACCCTCCTTCGAAGTGAACGGGGGGCTGAAGATGGGTGTGTCTGTCGGGGTCTTATCCATAACATCACTGAAGTTATTCACTCGCCATACAAACTCTGGGCAGGTGGTTTCAGAGAGGTTGACATCATCCAGGGACATTCCTCCTGTCGAGGGCCCTGAACCCTCTTTGGCCCCTTGGAAGACAACGCGGAATTTCTTTTTGACGTCTAGACTCACGTGGTGCACTTGCCACAGCTCCTGAGGGGATCCTGTTACAGCACATCAGGAAAAACACAGAATTGATTGATCCGCAAGCTGACACTCACTTGAATTCATAAGTGAAATTGTTGTTTTGAGCTCCAGTAGAATTAATAGTCACCGTCTACAGTCTTTATAAAACGCAGCGTTCCATTGGGGTTAGCGCTGTCGTACTCTCGCACATAGATCTTCAGTGTGTCGCTGGGGCCGGCGCTGTTGTAGTAGAAGAACTGAAGACACTGGTATCCTCTTTTGGGGTAAACGAGCCTGCTCTCCAGTAGAGCTGTATCCCCGGTGTTGGCGGTGCCAGTGTTGAAGTGCATAAAATACCCCGAGCCTAAACATTAGAGTTTCACTTGATCAATAATCTCATACCTAAACATTATTTCCCGGCGGATTAAGACGGACCAATCAAACACATAGCATTGATTCTACCTTAAAGTCTGAAGTCTGTTTCAAAACAACAGTCACATTCCTTAATGTACACCGAAACAGTTTTTGGTAGCTCCCGCTCATACTGGCTATGAAGGGACCTTCTCCTAGTCAGAACTTAAAGGTGCAATATGATTTTTTTTTTTTATGTGAAAACAACCAAACCCTACAACCCTAACTGGAGTTATCCTGAGAAGTCAATAAAAATAACAGTTTCGATGTATTAGCATAGCATGCTATCCAGCTAGCCCTGGCCTGTCACAGTCCAAAGCTACTGAACTAGTGCTGCAGACACTCCCCTGATGCTCTGGCCTCCCAGTCTGGACCACTAGCTGCATGGCTAACTGGACTAACTAGCTACTGGTAGCTACAGCAATTAATGTTTACTCTGGTGATATGCTTTGGTTAGGAGAAGGCTAATTCTTTATTGTAAGAGAAGGGGGTTGTACCCCCGTCAGTATGTGTTCCTCTGTACCACCGGGACATGAGACGGTTCAAAACCGGCAATGAGGGAACTTAATACTAAAAAAATCTAAATATAGAAGATGCCCACTTGATCTGATTTGGACTCATGATGGTATTGTAGTAAGCGAAAACTTTATCAATATACATATGTGAATTATGGACTTGTGTGTGTCATTCTTAGATAAACGTGATACATGTCTCAACTAATCCTTCAGTGCAAACATTTGCATCTGTCATGTATATTCCTGTAAGATCATTCTCACCAGTGCATTTGCCCATGTTGGAGTAGTCGGTGCTGGGCCCTCCAGCAGCTGTGGAAACTCTGACCCAGTCTGCCTTATCCCCCGGGCCCTGGACCATACCGCAGATGTTCTCGCGTTCAAAGTCACATGAGTCCAGGAACGTGGAGGCTTTTGCTGGAAGACATTTCAAGAACACATACACAGGTGTGAGACTTTGGACCTCTGTAAACTGGGTACACAATAAAGACAAATCATCAAGATAAAGCATCTGACTGACAGCTGATATTAACTTTATAAATCATAATTAGCTGACAGAGCACTTCTTCACGACATGTGTTGGTGGTTGACTCTTACTGCAGTTGTAGAGGCGGTGCAGCTTGAGCAGGTCGCTGTCACTGAACTCCATGCGCTGGCCTATGACGTCACTGAAAGCGGGGATCTTGGTAACGATGGTGGGCTCGGTGCCATTGCGGAAGGCATTTTTACTGTAGTGCATCATGGAGCCGTAGTCGTAGGGCACGCCCAGAGAGCTTGAGGTGGTGTCATCGTAGGTGTTAAAGTTGTGTTCCTTCCCTGCAGATCGAATGTAAGCAAAGGTGTCAGCGTGGTTTGAATTCAATATCGCAACGTCTAGTTCCATTCCTCAAACGTGGGACTCGTAAAAGTTGCTCATTAACAGTTGACAGTTGTTAAACGATTTTGAAAAAATACTGCTGACATATCTGAGCCCTCTTTAATCACACTTTGATTTGACGATTTGCGCAGCATAGGTCAACGCAGCTCATACACCAAGTGTGATATTCCTTTATTTGCTGATAATATCTTTTGCTTATCTTGTTCAGATAATGCGGCTAAAAACACCTGCACATGTTTATCACACAAGCAATAAATCAGAAGCTGCATGAAGTGCTTTCCATCAAGTCCTGGAAAACAGGCCTCTTGAAAACTGTGTGAACTGAAGTGATTTTTCTGATTGATTAGAATGTGAATTTTGTGGAAAGCTTTTCAATCTGACATGCAAGTGGAAGTCATGAAGTAAGCACGGCATGGAGTAGTAAATGATATGTGGGAGCGTGAATGAAAAAAATGAATTATAATTCAGCTGGCTGAGAAGCAGTGAAGAGGTTGAGTACCCTCTGAGATGCGGTCCCACATGATTTCGACGTAATCATCACGGTCGGCCCTGGACTGCTCATGCCAGAAACCAAGAGCGTGAAGGAACTCGTGTTCGATGGTGGCGATGCGGTCACAGTTTCTCCCTATTGACAATCTCTGCTTCCCAACTTTCCGGTTTCCAACAGAGGAGAAACAACTTTTGAAAGAAAAAGAAAAGAAAACAATACAGTATATATAACACATCAGTTCGTGAGAAATTACAGCTTGTCTTGCCATCTAGTCGGACGACGAAAGTATGAGGTTTGTGTTCCTACCCACTCCCTTTAAAGATGGAGATGTAGTTTTCCTCTCCGCTCCAAGGCTTGAAGTCGATGCAGGTCTTGAGCCGGTACTGCTCGAAGGCCTTCAGAATCACACCTTTGGCATTGATCTCTGCAGAAAAGAGGACGAATCAAAGGTGGAAAGATATGTCTTCCAAATTCCCTTTCAAGACCGACCACGGTGCAGCGTAACGTCATAAAAGACCTGTTAAAGCTGAGGATAACTTCCATGAGGCCCACATGTAAGTGGCTGAACATCAAACATAGTATAGACCCATAATATAGACACTGTGTTTTGTTGAGATTGTTAAGATTAAGATACAAAGGTGCTAGTAACAACATGTACTCAAAGAGGAAGAATGTCGCTGTCACCTCTATATAATGGTATAAATCCATTATTTCTGATGCGGTGAGCTGCAGTTTAATATTCCAGATTGTCAAACTGTATTTTACTCATTTGCTTTATGTTATGTTGGGCAGTTTAATCTCCCGCAATTCATAATATTTTGACATGCAAAACTTGACTTGAAACTTAACTATAAAATGTAAATACTCAAGTTAAGTTGAAATACCTGTAGTTATTTTCCAGCACTGTCAGCACAAGACAAATAAAGGTGAATGTTTTGTATAAATCCATCTGCTCCAACAGCTCATTGAAACATTTTCTCAGTCCAGGTGAACTTCATTTTTCCTAACAGGCTCTCTTACCCAAGTCATCCTCCATGTAGTATGGGATCGTCTTCGGCCACCTGTACTGATCCCCAATAATGGAATTCCGTGTTTGTGTCTGTGGCGATCAATAAAAGCAATCACAAAGACTGGAACAACAAAATGAGGCAATGTTAGGTGTTAAAACTAAATTGCGCAGCAAACAATAAAAAAAGCAGTTAAATTAACATACCTCATCGAGCACGATGTCTCCCTCCACAAGATTCAAGCCTGCCTCTGTTGAGCCCAGGTACAAAGAACATTAGTTTACAGAAGCTACTTAGATAAAAAAAAAAAGTCTGGACACTTTTATATATTTTCCCTACTTTTTACACACCTTCGTTGATGTCAAAAATGTCGAGATCCCTTCCACCATCAACGTCATAGTCTGGGTGAGTGGATATGGTAAACAAATGTGAAGAAACTTAAAAAGTAAAGCGGCAATAGGTTTAGTCTTAATGTTTCTTGGGGAAAAAAAATAATCACTTACCTGGTAGTTTTGCTCTGGGCTATACAAAAAAGAATTAAAATGTAAATGTTATTGAAGTGTACTAAGTCTATGTCAAGTTTTCCTGCAATCTTACGACAGTATTTTAACAAAACAAACCACTTTTCTCACCGAGCAAAGGGTAGAACCACATAAAAGGAGGACGATGTGAAGAACAAGTCCACCAGTAGATTTTCTCCCTGCCATGTCCTAATAGTGTCCCTCTGCCTGGGACAGTGCGGTTGACAGCTAATGAGCTCTGACAAACACTCAGACGGTAGTAAATTAAAGACAAGCATGTGGGAAATACAATTAAAAGACACGTGATTACAGGTTGATAATTGACAGAAGGGTCTAAGTTATAGAGCAACTTAAATCCTCTCTATCTGCTCACACATCTTTACAATTTGCAGATTACACCGAGGCATTGCGCAGTGAGTCGACAGCCACAGAGCCTGCTGAGCTGCCAGAGAAGGTAGTAACGTGCTTCATCTGCCTGGTGTCTAACAAGATCCATTTAGAAAACAATCTGAAACTATAATGCTTTGTTTTTATGGAACCCTTTCTTGGTTATTACAGTGATAAATTGATGCTGTTTCGAAAATACAGTTCCCACCTTTGCAGCATGCCAATAATGCATCAAAAAGCAACAGAGCTACAACCACTTACTGCATATTGATCCAGAATAAATCAATGTGTTTTCTTTCTTTCCACTGTAATCGTACACTGCATAAATGAAAACCCAGCCTCCTGTCGGAGCAGTCCAAAGTTTTTCCTCGTCGTAGCTAACCATTACCTCGGACTCCATAAGAGCAACACTTCATGAGCGTTGGTACAAGGCTATCCTTACATAAAATCACAACATGGATTTGTCAAAATTCCTCTACACTGCTAGACTACACTCCTCTGCCTTCCCGGTAGCCAAAGCTCCTGACAGCTGTTTGTAGAGAATTTTTCTTCCTTGTGTGACATTGATTTTTTTGAATGGTAAGACAAATTGAGACGCTCCAATTCAGGTAAACATGCTGAGAAACACAAAAGAATTACATCAAGACGGTCACCACCAGTACTGTACCGACTCAACAACACAAGTCACTGAACAAAGAAGCAAAATGACAATCACCCACTCTGAATAGTACAGTATACATGTATAGTACAGTGTATGCGGTGTCAAACTGTAGTGGATCTATTGACTGTGGTTCTTTGTCTTGTTGTAGCCGCATTAAAAATTTACTCTTGCAGTACTCAGCACCCTTATCTAAGTAAAAGTACTAATACCATGCTGTACAAAAAGTCCATTACAAGTACAAGTCCTGTAATGTAAATGACGTTAGTAGAAGTATGTAGGGTATTAAAAGTACGGAAGGAACATAAGGAAATGTCTCCTGTATGTTAATATACTGTTAAAATGCATATCACATACATAATAACATAAGATTATTTTTACTCAAGCATTCATGTATAAGCAGCATTTCACCGTTGATTGATCTGTAAAATGTAGAAGTTTAGAAAACGCTGTCACAACAACCAGGAGCCCATTTTAACACCTTCACAATTCTTGCTTTGTCAGAACCTCAAAAATATAAAAATGAATTCAAGGTCGCCACATTATGCAAATGTTCCGGTCCTGTGTAAGAGGGTGAAATGCTTTAATGTTCAAAAACACATTATCTCGCTCGTATTATTGTCCATTGCTGCAGCACCTCTATTCATCCTCTGCCGGAACACTGTCTCTTTAAGGCACTTTTATATTGCTCTGATTGGTCAACTCTCACAGGCCTGAGCACACATAGACCAACCGTGTTTTTCAACATGAGCTCCACTGGTGTTTTTGCACCTGGGGCTGTGGCTGAGGGTGATGACTGTACAGGCGTGTGTGCTTCACGTCCCTCAGGCAGACGATGCCTCTTACACTAGCTGGTAGCATGCGCTAATGTTTATGGTGGATGTATCACTATGGCTCGCGGAGATGCTTTCTTTCAACCGTACAAGTTTGACCCAGGATCGGACCCAGAAGGAGAAGCTCCTGAAGAAACACAGATTCTGCAGCTGCACCAGGACGTTTCAGAATGTTTAGTGTGTCTGAATAATGTTACTTTGTTCGTATGTGTTGTTACAGTTACTTCCATGTAGCTAATGGCTAACAGCTAGCGAAGGCTGTGTTCGTCTGCAAACTCTTGGACACTGTTCGCATTGTCTCTGTCTCCAGTCTGCACATGTTTCCAGACTTTTTACTGTGACAACCAAGCTCCATTGTAATATTATTAACATTAAACTCGCTTCAAATGCCATTGCATAGCGGACCGAAGCGGAGCTAACTAGTTAGCCAGTTTCCAGCTGACTTCACCATACTCGTAGGCAACTGTAAATACTATCAAACTGTGGCGACACTTACCTGTGGCTCGGGTTCAATTGCTGGGTCCAGTATGGTTGGTACTGATCCTTTCATGAGGGTCAGTGTCGAGGCAAA
>OMLP01028026.1:0-14823 GCA_900302685.1 Spondyliosoma cantharus
AGAGTGGAGTATTTAGCATATTTGACATGCAGGCCACGGTGCTGCTCTGTGCAACAGTTGAGAAACGAGGGAGCTCCCCTTGTGAAAACTGAAAATGTATCTTTGGGCAGAGAAGTGAGCAAAAAAGAAAAGGACAGAAAGCAGGCGTGCTTTGGTTCAGATCAGCCAGGCTCTGCCAGACTGCTTTAAACAAACAGACTTGCTGAAGAAGAACAAGAAGAAGACAGAGGAGGTGGTGGAGGAGAACCACAACTGGCCCAGAGCAGACTGTAACTTTGTCTAACAAGAGAAAAACAAAGCAGTTTGAAGTTCCCTGCCTCTCCCCTGCAGGGCTGCAGGTTGCCATGTTTGCTGGTATCCCCCGTCTGACTTACTGGTTGACTGTTCAGAGGTTTTGTGTGGCATCCTGAAGGAACAGACAGCAACCCCCCCTCCTCTTCTCTTTTTTGTGCACAGCCCCTTTTCCTCTTGGCCCCTCAGTCTCTGACACACACACTCAGACACACACTCCCCAGCGGGATTGGGTTTCAGTGAAGGCGCAGACGGGAATGCACAAGTGGAGCCTGTGAATATCACAGACTTTTGTGTGTGTGTGTGTGCGTGTGTGTGTATGTGTGTATATCTTTTCCATATTTATTTTCTACACCGGCAGCTCGTCTGCTTCCACCAACTCTGTTTCAGCAACTGGAAACCTGTGAAAACTCTGACAAAGGAGGAAATAATGGAGTGAACAAGAACGTACTGGACTCACTTCCTTGTCTGCCTAAAGCCTGGACAATTGCTCTGGGAAAAAAAAAAGAGAGCTCATTACTGATAAGCTTTCTCTGCCGTCGGCTAACAGTCCCGCCCCCTCTCTCCCTACCTCTATCTCTCCCTCCTTTCTGCTTTCTTTCTTTTTCTTTGACTCTGTATCATTTCGCTCTGAGGACAGTGTTTTTGTGCTCCAAAGGGGGGAGGCGGTTTGCCCCCTGAGAATTAAGAGTGGATTACAAAGCTGTGATGAATGCAGCCATGAATGTAGCCATCTCACATCACTAGTCCACTTCTCTCGTTCTCTCACCGCACCAAGTCTGGCAACAGCGGCGGGGAGAGTAATTGAGATACTGTATTCCTGATCCTGCATGCTTGCCTGGAGGAAACCCTCATCTGCGTTCTGTTACATTATATTACAGCATTTATTCTTCTTTTTCTTTTTTTTTTTTTTATTTGAAAACAGTTTTAATAGCAGAATATCGCTTGCTGCTCAGCGTGGGATAATCAGCTGCATCCCGGCATTCATATGATATTTTTTGGTAACGAGCAAAATCCTCTTCTGCACAACTCTCTTTCTCTCTGGCTCCACGCCCCCTCGTACTACCCTGCCTCCCTCTATCACTGCTCTACGCCCCTACGCCTCTGTCTCTCTCTCTCTCTCACCCTCTCTCCACGTCTCGCGTGTTTTTTTCATTTTTTTTCAAGAGAGAGGAAACCAGCATGATTGGAGCACTTCCTGTGTTTTAATACCAATGCAGGAAACAGAACAAACGGAGCTGAATTCAAACACAAACAGCAAGAGAGCAGGGAGGGAGGTAGGGTGAGAGCGAGCGCAAGAGAGAGAGAGCGAGGGAGAGAGAGAGAGAGAGAGAGAGAGAGACATGTGAGTGAGTGAGTGAGTGAGAGCGGAGACGAGGGGGGAGCAGCTATAGAGCGAGAGTGAGAGGAAAAGAGGGAGATTTTTTTAGCAGCTGCAAACCATTTCAGCTGTGTGGAGGCCTGAGAACACAGACTGGGAGTGAAAGAAAGAAAGAAAGAGAGAAAGAGCAAAGCTTGGGAGACCCACAAAGAGAGAAAGAAAGGAAAAAGAGAGAAGAGGAACTGGGATTGCGTGGCACTTTGTTTCATTCTCAGTACGGAGTCAGGAGGAGGAGAGAGAAGACGGCAAAGAAAAGAGCGAAAGGGAAGGGAGCGTGTCCTGGGATTGTCTGTTGTTAAAGAGGAGGGAAGACGCTGCCTGCTAAGCAAAGCTTGGACTGGAGCTGGGAGGGCTGTCTGGGTCTTTGCCCTCTGGATACAGTCCCACGACTCACTGCTCTGCCCTGCTCGCCTGCCTGCTTGCCTGGCTGGTCCAGGATCCAGCCCCCGGCCCCCCTCTTTTCTATCTACCCCCAGATGCCCTCTTTCACTCCAGCCTCAGCCCCTCCAAGATCCTGCCTGCTTTCGATCTACTGTATCACCTCTCCCCTGGAGCTGTGGATGATCTGAGGATGAGAGAGAGAGAGAGCAAGATAAAAGAAAAGAATTGAAGCATTGACAGGGATTTCTTCACGCAAAAGCAGACTGCTTTTCTCTTTGTTCTGGATTCAGCTTTTTTCTTCAAATCAGGTGGATGGTGTGGTGGATTTTCTTTCAGTAATGGGGACTGTTATGGCGGTGATGAGATGTCTGAGACAAAATTAGGGTTTATCCTCCAGGCTCAAAGCCCTGATTCTTTGTGATGGGAGCGGAGGACAGAAAAAGAAAAGCTGTGGACTGCTTGAACACTCACCGGACCACAAAGTGGCAGTGACTTGGTAAAGGGATTTCTGTTTTCTTATTTTTCTCGAGTTGGATTTTCTTGCCTCAAAAAGCTCTAAAGGATAGACATTTTGTTTATTTCTGAATCTCTCATTTACTGGATTTCATATTCCTCTTTAATGTTTCCTGCAAGGTACAATTTTTTAACAAAGGGAGATAAAAGTGAAACAAATCCTTGGAGTATTGTACTTTCCTATTCATTGCACCCCACGCAGCCTTTCTTTTATATAACAGAGTGGGTTTTCTCACCTTAAAAGGAGACTTTTACACTTGCCTGCCTGCCAGCCTGCCTCTCACTGAGACTGCTGAAGTTGTCCAAGCACTCTCTGCCTTTTCCTGTTGTGCCAGAGAGGAGAGGAGACTGGAGAGGAAGGAGGGTCAAGGAATGAGTTGCTCTACATGAATATGGAGGAGAGAGCCATACTCTGTGTTTCCGACAGTAAAACAAAGGGGTGTTATCTACGCGGTCCTCACCTCAACTCGGACTTTGTACTGCTCAGCGAGGAAGATGATGACTGTTTCTTTCCCCTCGTCCCTCTGTTCATCCTTCCACCTCTCCCTCATTCCTAACAGTCTTTTAAATAAACAGGGCTGGTGATTAATATGGTGCCAAGGGGGAGGGCTGTCTCTCTCACTCCCCCGCCGATGCCACACAGCATCTCAGAAAGACCAAGGAAATGCACCACTGTTGAAGTGACATAGTCAAGAACGCCACATGCACCAGTGGAATGAGACTGTGGATGATATCATTTGGAATATTTTTAGAATGTGAAACCTGAAGGATTTGTTTAATGCAGCCAAATGGACTGTTTGATTTTGTGGATTGTTGGACAACTGAAGGTAAAGGAATTCATTTTCCATAAAGATTCCTTTTTTCTGTCCCGTTTTTTATGTAATTAGCCACAGCTGCACCTTTAAATAATAGGGTTTCTGTGGCATCCCAGCAGAAGTGAAAAGGACAGAATGGGAAAGCCCCTGAGCCGTCCGGACTGCCTGAGGCAGAACCCTCGCTGCCTTGGGAAAGGTGATGAGGATGAGGCATACATAGAGGATTGCTACGTACCCCAGCGATCTATATATGATACTATGCGCATCAATGAACAGATTGATCAAGGGACCAAACTGTGTCAACCTTCCAGGAGCACTCTAGGCTCTGGTGGGGAGGTGAGAGGAGAGGGGAGTACTCTATCCAGTAATGGCACCATTGGAGCTGAGTTAGGTGGTGTTTTTGTCTCCAGGAATACAGATAATCCCGGCGGAGTGAAGAAACTAGATGAAAGAGTGATCTTTGATGCCTTAAAGCTAACTGGTGATCTTCAGATAATGTCACCACCAGTTGGCATCATAGGTTCAGGTCTGCCTATTGCCCCGTCCTCCTCTGGCTCTGGTGGGGTTGCTGCAGTGGCCAAGAGGCGGCATCAAGGTGGTGATAAAAGAGACAATCCAAACCGCCGGTCTTGGAAAGCTTTTATGCCGCCAAGTTATCCAGAGTTTGCTGAGAGACTTGAGTTCTCATCCACTGAAGGAGCTGAAAAGCGTCTGTCTGGGGCAGGGATTCCTCTGTCTCCTCTACAGCCCATTCCTACTCACCTCCCTCCATCCACCCCTACCTCATCAACTCCTTCCATACCTCCATACACACCCTCCCCGCTATCATCTGCTCCCCACACTCCTCCTGTCTCCTGCTCGCCTTCTTTGACGCCCACAGTTAGCCCCGTGCCTCCTCTCCAGCAGCATCTTCTCAGCAGGCAAAAGCAGGCTCATCCTGTGCTGCAGAAGCAACACAGACAGACTCATGCGGTGCCTTCGCCTTCCAAAGAACAGTTACCTGCATATGGCCAGACACAGGCACCCCAGGTTTCTGGAAATACACCACAGCAGAGCCCCACTACATCCAGACAGGTAGAGATAAAAAGGGAGGGGCACAGACGGGCTCCTAGCTCTTCTAAAGCTGGAATTAGGCAGATCCCAGAGGAGCCTGTTGAGTCAGTGAGGACGTCAGATTCAGAGAGGGACTCTCCTCTTTTGGACCAGGACCAGGGGGACAATGCTCCTCTCATCCCACCAAAACCAGTATTCTGCCCTCCTACCAAGGCCCGCACCTGGCCCCGCAGTATAACAACAGGGAAAAGAACCCAGGTTGGCCTGAGACACAACTTCCCTGTCCTCCCTCCTTTGCCTCCCCTACTGGGTGAGGACAACAACACAGATGAAGAGTCACTTTATTTACTAGACCCCCCATCTCCATTCCTGCAGGAGGAGGAAGGGTTAGTGTACGGAGGTCTGCCTCTCTCCCCCTGTATCAGTCAGGAGGGAGGTGATGAGGGGCTGCTTGGTTGGGGTGCTCAGGGTAGTGAGCTCAGAGAACGCACAGCCTCCGAGCTCAAATTTGAGGAGGACGAACGCAGGATACTTGAGGAGCTCGAAGAACATGAGCAGGAAGAGTGCAGGAAAATGATGGAGGAGGAGGAGGAGGAGGAGGAGGAGGATGCGTGGAAAAAAGAAAAGGATAAAGCAGAGGAGGAGAGAGCTCAGAGAGAGGAGCGAGAGTGGGAGGCAGTTCTTAAATTAGAGAATCGGGAGATAATTGACCAGTCTTGGGATAGGCAAACACTGGAATCAGAGGGATGGAGTTTAACAGGCTCCTCTGGACATTGGCCTGTATTGACCCCCCCTACAGGGTTTGGAGGCCCTGGGGTTCCCAGTGTCTCCCCCTCCCCCAGCTCAGGGGCTGAGTCAGATGACCTCTTCCTAGAGCTGGAAAGGCAATGTCAAGAGGATGAAGGAGAGGAGGGAGTGGAGATGAGTGTAGACCCTGAGCCTTTTGATCCCTACACACTTCCTTGTTTAGAGGAAGAGGAAGAGGACAGAGAGGAAGAAACAACAACTGCCTGGGTAGATTATGAAGGGACTCTTCCTCTAGATGAAGTTAACTCCGTAGAGCCTGATAGCATTGCACCAGGCTTAGAAAATATCACTAAAGACTCTAATTTAAATCACTCTGAGCACATAAAACAGATTACAAACTTCAACTTGGTGCGTGCACAAGACTGTGAAAAGGAGCATGGTTTCATTGATGAAGAATGTGATGTTGACTATAACGAGGAAAAGGCAGAAGTAGAAGAAGAGGAGATGAGTTACCCAACAGACTCTGCTCTTGGTCAACAACTAGAGTCGGACTCCAGCGGGGTCCACATGTCCCAACCCGACAGAACTGCTATTAGTGATATTACTCAGACAGACTGTGAACAGAGGAGACCAGAGCAGACTGAAACAGACCCAGATAGCGGGGCATCATCTGAGCGTGATAGCGATGACTGTGAAGAGAGAGCCTCCTCTCCATCTCGAAGCCCTCTGAACCCTTACGCCGAGGAGGTGGAGGAGGACGTTGAGCAGGATGAGGGAGAATTGAAAGAGGAAGAGGAGTTAGGAACAGAGTGGGATGTGTATGACCAATCTGAGCCAAGTTTGGACAGTAGCGAGGGAGTTCTCATGGATCACTCCCATGAGCCTCTGCATGCAGTTGAAAAAGAAATCGACAGCGAATGTACACAGGATGTTGACGCTGAAACTTCCTGTCAAGAAGATCCAGTCCCCTCAGAGATTAGCAAACCTGCTGTGGCAATAACTTGTGACACAGAAGGGACATGCTTTGCTTCAGAGACTTTTGTTGTCACTACAGATGTGGTCTCAGGACTGGACATGCCTGCACAAGATTTAGATCTGGAAACTACATCAGCATTGACAGCTAGTACCCCAAAATCCGACTCTGTTCCTCTCGTACTTTCTCAACATACAGACTCAACACCCACTTCCTCTTTACCTCAGTCCCCATCTAAATCAGATTATTGTGGTGCTGGGTTGGATACTAAAGATGCAGAGGCGTTTGTGATATCAGATAGTTTTGTTTACCTGGCTGTGTCTGCACCTCCCCAGTACCCCAATGACTGTCCCCCATCTCCTCTTGAGGACTCCATTCCCCCAAGTCCTGTCCCCAAACCTCCTTGCTGTCCAGACACTGAAGAGGAGGGAGCCTTACTTTCCCCTGACAGCTTTGTTTACATGGCAGCACCTGAACGGCCCCAACCTGGGCCCTCAGATGTCTCTTCAGCCTGTGAAGATACTCAGGAGATGGACTTGGACTCGTACTCTGAAGGGACCCAGTCAGGGATGGACGGGGTAGAGTTTGTCCTGGGCTCTATGACAGGGGACAGTGACTGGGAGTCAGATGGTTCTGCTCTGGACTTTCCTCCACTCATGTCCACAGACCAGCCCTGGGACCAACTCGAGCCTGGCCTGCTACAGAGCCTATTCACACAGACAGAGACAGGCCAGGCACTGGCCATTAGGCACCAGGATGACGGGCCTCAGACAGGGGCCACAGCTTGTCCCACCGACACACTCTTAGAATCTGGATGGAGCTCTAATGCCGAGAACGAATCAACGACTATATTACCAAGTTCCAACACTGACACAGAGGCAGAGGTATGCTCTCATTCCAGTTTTTTATAATTGATACAATTGATTTCCATAAAAGGCTTTATTCAGAAGTTTGTGTTGGTTCTGTTGTGCTGTTGCTGTAACACAATTGAGTAATTTTAGGTGAACCGTGCAATCATGCAGTAACATAGGAAAAGACATAAAAGGAAAGAGCTTGCATCTGGGAGGTGGTTTACTTCGCATTTTTATATTTATATATTCAAGCTTTAACAGAAGCACTAATCCAGAGTAATTTAAACTGACATAACACTAAAATGTGGTTTCCATAAATCGCAGAGTAGAAAGAATTCATTCAAATAAACCACAGAGACCCTGCTTCAAAGAAAGAATTGATGGACAAGGAGTGAATGCTGCGCAAATATCTGTGTTTAGCGATGAATACATTCGACGTGGACATGTGGACACACAGAGGCATAGCATGGAAAAAGAATTGGGTCAGGTAGCTGAGCATTGAGTAGGACTGATGTAGACATAGCATGGAAAATGTATGTGGGGGGGTGAAGTTATGTAGACGCCATAATTAGCTAGTTGTGTTTGAGTAGTAGGGCTTAAAACGATTGCAATATGATGCTCAGTGGGGGGTTTTGCTACTTATGGGAAACTACCCTCTGGGTTGCTCAGTATGTGTGTGCACATGGTGTGTTTGCATATGGTGTGTGTGTTTGAGTTGGGGGTCAGTGCTAATCTACAGTGCATGCACATATTTGAGATTGATCACATGTTTATTTGTGTGAAGCTAAAAGAGCTGTCTGTGCTTGCGGGCCTACTTATAATGCTGATCTCAAGAGCAGAGTTCGCAGCATTCTCTAAAGGACACGCTGTTGTTGTTGTTGTGTTTACACCGTCTGTATATAGAGTAGAGAATGCTGTTTTTCCATACAAAGTCATGGGAGCTGGGTGTGACCCAGCTGTGTATGTACATAAAGTGATGCCGGCCAAAGTTTCCCTTCTTGTTTAAACAATTTGTGAGAAAGGTCAGCGTTTGATGAGGCTGTGTGTTTGTAAATGGAGCAAGGCTTCTGGCCGAGTTTCACAATTTGGGTTGATTTGGTTTCAGAGAATGTAATCACTGTCGCAGTGTACACAGTGTTACTGCTGTGTTGAGACACGGATCTGAAATTGATATTCTATAAATGCTGCAAGATTAACTCGCTGCGGAGCTGACACAGAGGACTGTCAGTGTGACTGTGTCTCAGACTGGTCTCTCTGCATTAATCTGCATTCAGTCTTCAACTTGTTTTGTTTGTGTCGTGTCACTCCTCTCCCATCTACCTCTGTGTTTGGCTGTGTGGGCTGCATGTAAAGGTGTGTATATGTAGAGAGTGTCTCGGTGTGACAGCGTGTTTGACAGGCTGTCGTGCTTTCTAGGAGCTCTGCTATGACTCAGTGTCTGGCCTCAGATTTGCCTGATCCGAACCCTGTTTTTGTTGTTGATGGATCATTATGCTAGTTGACAGGAAGGTCCTTTTTTTCATATATATATATATGATGTGTGCAAAATCAGTGTTTGAATTCCACGTCTAATTCACTACCAAAATCTCTCCATCAAACATAAGTCTTATCTATTTTTAACAGTAATCCCATTGCAAGCCCATTGGTAGAGGTCAGGCGGAGAAAACTTGATTATTTCTCATCCATGCAGATCACAAACAAGCAGTGCGTGATTTGGGTTGCCACTGATGCACCTGATGCCATGCTGACAACACGAACTACTGGTCCTCTTTTATTACATTATAGTTTCCATCAGGCACAAGTTGCCTGCTCCGACCGGTCCATCCCAACTCATTTACTCTATATTTAACTACATGTGTGTTTCTGGCTGTGTGTGTGTCTTTGTTTGCATTCATAACAGATTTTTGTGTCTTTAAATATTATCAGTCTACGTCTGTTTGTTCTCTCTGCAGTCACGGCCTCTCTGGCTTCAGTTTAATGTAATCAGAAGTCGAGTCCACTCAGCCTCTGCTCTAACTCACAGAATTACAGCGATACAGAATGCTGTAGTGCAGATGATCTGTACAACATCAGGGGCAAAAAGCATTTCAAAGTCAGAAAGAGGAACATTTTGAAGGAAAACAGAGAAATTGCGTTTGGAGCTTTACATTTCTATTTCCCAGGTCACAGAAGACAGTTTGAAGTCTTTAAACCCTCAGAAATGTGAACTGTAGATTTCTTGATAACAGTTCAAAGGCTACACAGTTGCTTCGGTTGTGTTGAGAGTATGACTAGGCCCGAAAGTTGGCTCCAATTAAAAGTTTTGTCCCCAAAAGAGATGACTAGAATTTACTAATGCACACTTTATCTAAGAAAATTATTTAAAAAGCTTGATGTGCTTATCAGTAACACTGTGCCTCCACAGAAGATTCTTTCATTATTTTTTTAGTGAATGATGCATGACTATTTAGAAATTTAACTCATAACCAGTTTTTGTTCACATTTCTGCAAGTTGACACATGCACTTGTGTTGTGTTATTAAGTCCCTTATTCAGCCGTGCTCCTCAACTCTCCTCAATTGACTCTCGTTTTCTGCCTCCCAAACCTCCCTCTGCTCCCCCTCGTCTCCTCCATGCTCGGATGGTTTTGCTGCTGAGATAAGGAGGTGAGAGGTAAATACTGTGGCTCTCTGTGAGGGGAGCTGCCTCTGCCAACATGGCTACACAAACAGTGTGTGAAGTTGTCTGGGGAATATAAACCCAGATATCAGATAAGAATGTGCCAGGGCTAACACTGGAACTGTGGGCTGGACTCTGTTGCCTGTTGGCGGTCCTGTCTTTGGCCCTCTGTTTTGTTTTTTAATGTTGTGCACCGACCTGTCTCCCACTTTCATTCCATCTCTTTCTGATTTCTTCTTTTATTTCTTTTCTTTTCTCCGCTGCCCAGTATCTATCTCTTTTCTGCTCTCTGTTCTTCTGTTTGTTTATGCTAAAACAAACACTGGGCAATTTTCACATTAAGTTGCTGGAATTTGTTGAAAAGGGACCAGGTTAGGATAGACGCACTGAATTTAGTAAGACAAAGACTCAGACACAAATGGAGTCTAGAAAGGCGACACGCAGGTTGGGTGGAGGAAGCTATTTTATGTTGGAGGAGCACCTTTTAGCGCTACATGGGGCTTTGGTGCAACGATAAGAGAGCTACGCTGGCAGGCAGGCACAAGCAGGAGGTCTTTGGATTATATGGCGCTAATTTTAAGGCACATTGTATGTACGTGTGCCCCACAAACGGACAGACAGATGGACCAGATTTGCATGCTGTTTGATGAATTGGGGCGAGGGAACGGACAGTACAGACAGACTGACCGATGGCAGCTTATACACAGATTTAGAGGCAGGCAGTTCTGAGATTGCATGTTTCATTCACAACCCATATGCATTTGTTGTTGCTGTGTGCAGATGCAAGCTTAAAAGGGTCTATAAATATGAAAATTTGAACACATATTGCATACAAAAATTGAGGGACTTATTTTTGCCATGCAGAGACAGGTTGTTAAAGCTGCATGTCCACATGAATGAGGACAGAGCAGGATTTGTATGCAGTCCAGACAGATTTGGACTTCATAACTGTTTTTTGTTTCATAACCTATGTTTTACTGTAAGTAGACTTCTCTTGCCAGATTTATGTCTTGCTTTTGGGTTTTAAATCAACTCGGACACACTAAAAAAGAACTGCTGTTAACAGTGGGTTTTTGAAATCTCCACATAAACACAGTTTTGTTCCAAAATGTTTCCAAAACAAGATGAAATACGAATAAATGAGTCTGAAAAAGACGAGGCATTGAAAGACAGATGTTGAAGCAGAAAGAGAGACAAGCAGGCACAGAAAGAACCAGGTGGTTTCAGGTCTGCGGCTCGTACATTTGCGCTTTGATTGATGTGATAATTCTGGTACTGAACAACCGCCTCCGGTATAAACCTGCGAAAGATGGAGCGAGAAAGAGGGGGACGTGTTCAGGAACACAGAAAAGCATGAAAGCGAACGCAGGAGCTCATTGATCTCTCGCTGGAATTGAACATAGATTTGCTTAAAATGCAAAAAAAATAGATCAAATATTTCAAGCTTTTTTCAGTGATTTTACATATTTTTTTTCTGCCTGCTTGCGCACCACTCCCCATCTGTGACAGCAAGACAGCAAAGCTCTTAAAATGGGAGAGTAACAGAGGTTTCCTGTTAGGTATGAACACGTTTCCAAGGACCCTCCATAACCCCGAGAATAAGGAATTCAAATATTACTCACTCTGATTAGCAACGCTAATTCATGATAGCATGAATGAAAGAAATGTTTGTGTTACATCCATAAAAGAGAAAAGGAATTTCTGTTGGAACAATAAAGGGGATGAAAAAGAGGATAGGGAGGTTTGAGCCAGCATGCTTTGAATGCAGGCCACATTTGCATGAGATTTGTATCTGTTTGTCGATGTTCAAATAAGGTCACTGGTTTCAAATGGGATTTATTAACCCGTTAACCCCTTCATCCCTTTGTCGGAGACTGGTCAATCTGGGGCTTAAAGCAAAGCTGTTCTGGCAAATTGTGAGTTTAGCTTGGAAACAGATTTCTACCCTTTCCTTCCTCCCTTCATTCCTCGTTCCATTAAAAGAGAAAGGAGGACGTGAGGAAGGATGAGGGTTGAAAGCCAGGAAGAGAGTGAGAGACGAGGTCAGAGGCAGGAATAGAGGTAAAAGAGGGTGGGGGTAAAGGAAAAGCAAGCGATAGCAGTGCTGTTCCTGGCTTCTAATATTGCTTTCGGGAGAAACACTTCACCCATGGTGCAGGATGCTCAGGCTGGACATTTTTTCCCTCTGTTTTTTCTATTCATTGCTTATATACACCAACTCTCATTCAGGTTAAATAGAGGATCGCATATCCTGGCTGCTTTGAATCGCATATCAGTTTTATTTCCCCGTCTCTTCAGTTCAACCGTAGAGACGCACGTTTTCTCCAATGCTTCACAAGCTCTTTTTGTGAAGCCATCAGATCACGTAGTTATGGAAATCAGTTATGAAGGGAGAGGAAGATGAAAGGAGAGTTCAGAGAACATCTTTGAAGCTTTGATAACAAGTTGGAAACCCCTGTGAAGCTGGCATGTTTGTAGTAGCAACAGTAGAGGTTAAGCTGTCCGGTTTCTATGTGCTGTCAGTAAATCTCAAGCTACATGTTTTTCATTTGTCCACATTAAGAAATTGATTGTCCTTGAAGTATATTTTAGATATCAACACAGCTAATCCTCTTCTCGGAGTTATTAGGTTGACAGATGACAGCTAAGTGAAGAGCACCCATGCTTATGTTTATGCACAGTAGACATGCTTCACAGTCAGATACCAGATATTCACAATTTTCCGTCTTGAGGTTTGATGACCTGAGTGTTGCCCTATCTGCATGTTACACACTGGCATCACAGTCATGTGCTGTCACACTCCTTCACAGCATTTGAACAACTGATTGCTACCAATAAGAAAAACAGTTTATGATGGTTTCTGAAATTAACACAAAGTAATCTGCCAAAGTTAGAAAAAAGGTGATGCCACATCATAATTTAGCGATATTTGAATGAAAATGTGGTCAAACCACATCCACACTGTCCTGATTATGTAGATTAGTTCTGAAGAGGAAAACTGCTGATAAATAACACTTAAAGGTGATGTTCTGAATTTATGCAGGGATGAATATTTTTTTGTTTCGGAGAAAAGGTTGAGATTATGAACCAACAATATTTTTTCCTCATCCATGCATCACTGCCCTAAGCAGACGTTTTTATCTACTGGCTACATTCTCAAGTCATCTATTTTCTGAATGCCGCTCTGCAGATGTTTTTATTACATTTTCAAGGTGTCAGACTTGTCAGACTAAAAACTGAGATTTACCAGAATTCAACTGACTGCCAAGTGATTCAGACACAGAGTAGACAAAAATCTGTACCCCTGAAAATCCCTGCAGCTGTTTGATAAACCTGGAAATTATCTGTGAATTCTTTCATCTTCCCAAGAATTTTAACAGCCTTTCAAACTGATGTCTGTTTGACGAGCCATATCACTGCAAACAGTATTTAGCTGTTCCCCGGCTTCAGTCAGATCTACTTTCATCCCAGTGTTTTTGTCGCCTGTCCGCACTGAACTGCTGAAGTGAGAGAGCCAGATGGAGAGACGGAGCAGAGCGAAGCTGCAGTAGGGGGGGAGTTATAAAGGGAAGACACGAGGTAGAGAGATGACTGATCAGGAGGAAGAGGAGGCGGAGGTGGAGGAAGGATGACAAGTATGGTGGTGATAGCTCCGTCGGCTGTGTGCGTGTGTGCTGCTGCGTGCTGGCTGAGGTGGGGAAGAATGACAAGTATGTGGGCCATTTTCCAGAGCTCTGGTTTAGAGGAGTCAAACACTCTGAGCTGATGAGGGGAGAGAAAGAGCAGAAAGAGAGAGAACACAAAGGGGGTGACAGAATAAGAAGAGGACGGCGAGCGGACATAAAACATGTAACACGTTTATATACACCCCCCGCCCCCAGTGTATGTTTAGATGATGAATGGGTGTACTTTGCCTGTTTTTTTTCCTTCTCTGTTCCCCTTCTATCTCTGACACACACACACTAACACACAAACACACTAACCAGGATAAGGCGTAGGGCGGAGCGGGTCATGGCTGCAGTCATTGTTGTTCTGGCCGACAGACTTCCTGTTCCAAGCAGCTATGACGCCCATCACCACAACACAGCTGCGTCCAGAGTGGACCGGAACACACTCAAACACTCACACAAACGCACACCGCTCATTCATATTTAATCAGCTCACAGATTCGTACCTGTAGAGCACTTTATCATTTCTTTTCACACACATTATTATCCACATAGATTCATAGTTCACACACACACACACACACACACACACACACTTGGCATGTGGAACCTGTAGTTTAATGCCATATTTAAACCAGATGAGCAGAAACCTGTAAACCCTCTGATTATGACCCACTGCAGAGACTCAGAAACACGTTCCAGCTCAACCACTTCCAGCCGATACACCAGACCAGCTTACTATTTTGTCTGCAGGTCTGTAAACATCATCGACACGTCATAAATTCAAATCGGAGGCTTTGAAAGCTTTTAGATGTGAGTGAAGATGTGAGAACTGATGAATGAAAGGCACAAATTAAAAACCTTTCATTTGGATTTGATGTTTATTTGCCTTTTTATTTGATGGTGTCAAAGAGTTCTGTCCTTAAACTCAAAGAAGTATTAATATTCAGAGGTATGCACCCTTTTAGTTTTGTATATTTTAATCATACTGCTGCTTTGCTTTATTTTTGTGGTAAAGGTGAAGCTTGTTATACTCCTAACATGCTGAAATGTGCGGACACTTGAGTCCAGTCCCCCTGTCAGCGCCACTGCTCGTCTCTCTGGCTATTCATTGGAGTGAATTGACCGCAGATGAGAGAAGATTGTGTCACAAAAACATCTCAGATTTTATAGTGAAAACAAGGGAACAACCATTACGTGTTCAGATGTTTTCATTTCAGTTGTATTTGGCATTGTGGTGTGTGGTGGTTTGTTATTATTTGACTGCTGGACACCCACGACTGTTGTAGCCTCTTCCAGGCCATAGTGGTATTTCACTGAAACCCAAACCTACATTTTCCCTGCACCCCCTTCAGTATTGTCGCACCAGCGATTTTCCCCCAGGCATGGATTTACCAAAATCTGTAGTGTGTGTGTGTGTGTGTGTGTGTGTGTGTGTGTGTGTGTGTGTGTGTGTGTGTCTGTGTGTGTGTCTGTGTGTGTGTGTGTGTGTG
>OMLP01028029.1:0-29352 GCA_900302685.1 Spondyliosoma cantharus
AGGGTTGGGTTCTTTTTATTTATTTTCTTATTTTTATTTTTTTTCTTGTTGTTATTTCTTTGCTGTTTTAATCTCTGTGTTTTTTAAGCTCTGTAAGGCACTTTGCGCTACTCGACGTATGAAAAGCGCCATACAAATAAAGAATGATTTGATTTGATTTGATTTACAAAAGTAATGCATTGCTGTAATGTCAACAAATCATCACAACGCCTTTGAATGGCTAAAAGACATGTAAAGTGCATGAAGTGTGGGGTCATTTCAAATATCAAGTAATATTGAAGATCGATAATTTCGTAGAACATATTTGAAACTGTTTCAATACTCATTTTCCACGGCATCGATACTGATACCAACGATGCTTTCTCGCTCTCATCTCTCCAACACGAGCTGACAGACTCACAGCAGTGTCCACATATTCCCACCTCCTCCCACTCTTCCGACTAAGGTCAAAAGTTTGTCACCTTCATCGCTGCTGTGCTTAACACATAGAACAAGTCTTGTTCTATGTGCAACACTAGTAAAATGTAATTTCAAGAATTTCTCTAAGCAAAAAATCCAAAGCACGACCACGTTTTAACCCATCGAACAGTTAAAACCCAGGACAGGTCTTCACAAAACTTCAGCGGTCAACTTTAAACTAAAACTTAAACTAAAATGGCCAAAAGTACTGCAGGTCCATCCAAAAACATGTAAACAGGATGAAACAACACCTGCAAGCACAATGTTAGAGGCTGCAGCTGGACGTACTGTAACCCATCTATCTTGGTCCAAACACTTGGGGATAACACCTCATGAGCTGAAACTAGCATAACCTCTACAGCCAGATTCATTTGCATGTTGAAGAATACTAAATCATGAGAAACGATAGTGACCTGCAGTTGTTATGAAAACCACTTCTGCACCCACTCACTCCTCCCTCAACCAACCACCCAGAGTGAAACTGAGAAAACACTGCAGTGAGAACTTGTTGCATGATTCCACCTGCTTATCACAGTAAACCACAGTTTTATTGCCCAAGTAAGTTGTCTCATACATGCGGAGAAATACAGAAACACGAGCAGTACATATAGTAAAATAACAGTAGTTTCAAGTCTAAAAAATAAAAATAAAAAAACAGGAGGTACCAGTGCAGTTTGACAATATGAACCAAAACTGCAGATTGTTCCTTTAACGCAGCTTTCTTAACGCATTGGTTGATGATTAAACTTTATTAACGGGATGCACTTCAGGAAGCAGAGCAGCTCCAGGCAACAACTTGTTTGACACAATCAGGATGAGAAATTGAAAACGACCTTTTGCTAACACACTGAAATTCCACCTTTTCTCCTTGTACTTCGAACACACGTACAAAAAAGTGAAGTCACTGGTTCAGTTCAAAGAGGACTCGTCTACTTTAGCACAGGCCTACATTTCTGTCCCATTTTAGGTATCCTGACTCATTTTAAAAATGTATGCCAAGGGTTGCACTCAAAGGACAAGTTGGAGACAACACAATGCATTTAAAGAGGGAACATATGTACATGTAATAGCTACACTTTTCTAGGCCCACCTGTAATGTGATCAAATACAACTGTTCGGCCAGTCTACTTTTACACACCCAGTTACACGTCATCAACAGCTACGTCCCCTGTCTGCGAATGCAGCAGCCTGTCTGAATACTGACCTGGAGACTAAGGTAAACATGATGAGCTGGTGTTAGACTCAGAGGTCTCCTTATTCACATCTAACAAACCTCAACTGCAAAAGGTTTCCACCATCAGGGTGGAAAAATAAACTGTAATCCAGAGATGTTCAAAGTTGTTAACTTTTCCACAATCAAGTAGAGGCAGATAATCTGCTTCATTTTTATAAAGAGGAACTGATTTTTCTCACATAATACAGCTGCACATTGCACACTACTGTGGCATAGCTGCTCAAATGATTTAACAGTTTGACAGCTAATCACAGTAGCTGTGCATGAAGAAAATACAGTTTACACCAAAGTTAACCTTTAATGTTCTGATAATACAGTGTTTTGCATTATATCTATGGAAGGATGAGCCAATTTAGAAATTATTGAATTTAATTTTGTATTCCAGTTTGGCTTGGGTGCACATTTTTTCCATAACAACCAAAGGCCAAGATGAGCTGAGGTTTCATGGGCAGGTAACACATCCTGAAATTATAGTTAACTAATCATTAGCTGACATAAAATGAATAGCTGAATATTCTGATAATTGATTATTCCTTTTTAAGTTATAAACTTGATTTTTTGAATTATTTATTGATGGTGTGACTAAACAAGACATGTGAAGACGTCATTTGCACTCTTGGAAATCAGGACTGTCACTTGTTCACTATTTTCTCACTTTTGGTATGATTAAGATAAGATAATACAATTATATCATTAAACTTAGATGGAATTTGGGTAAGTTATATATTCATGTTACCATTTTAAAAACTTTTGTTGTCCATTTAAAACAAACATGGATATTCTTCATTACACTGACTCTGGTTCATCTATAAATCTCTCCCACAACTTACCTGTGCTCTGAGATTTACTGTATATCAAACGAAGAGTTTGTGCACATAACTTTCCTCCAAACCACCTGTGAGTCAGAAAACGTGAGCTGATAATTCCTCTAGTTCTCATATAACTCTGTCTCCTGGTCTGGAAAAGTTCAACCACCTGTCTGAAGCTTTTCCACCACCTGCATAAATCCAGTTAGTTCCTATATAGTGAAAAGTAGTGAGTGTATTTGGAGATATAACAGGTGAATGTGGTCAGCTGGGGAACATAAAAAGTTAGTGAGTGACCTCCATCCATCCAGTCCGGGGACAAAAGCCCCTGCAGATGGCTGTAATATGAGATGCAGTACAGGCGCAGTACGGTGCCACATCACCACTGCTGAGTCTCAAACACTGAGAAACAGAGCGGGACTTGTGCCTTGTTTGCCGTCGAGTCTACTCACCTTTGTGGTTTGCTTCTCCTTCATGATAATTCTTGATAACAGCACAACCCATATTGGCATTGTAGCTTTGACTGTGAAAAAAAGAATATTGAAAGGACAATGTCAGCCTGGAAACAATCAATGTATTTCCTTGACAAACACACAGTGCCATTTGAGAGCAGCAGGAAGAGTATGAGACTGATTAAGTTTGGACCATAAAATGTTGTGGAAATCATATTTGTATTGCTCTCATGTCAGTCAAACCAACACCTCTGTCAAACAAACTCCTGTCACTCAGAGGTTCACATGCCTCTATGGCAATGCGTCACCAATTGACGTACTATCACATTTAACTAGGTGTGTCACTAACAATGAAGAAGTTTAACTTACAGGGGTGGCACCCTTATCATTTAAAAGCACAACAATTATCAGCACATATTTTCAACCTTCAAACTATCAAAATTAGATTCAGCACAGTTGAAAACTGCCATCCACAAGGACAGAAGCTCATATTAAAGTAAGTTCCCAGGGAGGGTCACCATTTCAGTGCATTGATGTCTTTTTGGACAATAAAGTTTATTGTTAGAGTAAAATTTCCAGCTTCGGTTTCAAATCTTTGTCACCATTGTTTAATAACCCCACTTGAGAGATCACTGCAAAATAAGTGATTGTATACTGGCCTTTACATTCAAACAGGTGAAGAACAGTTTAATTTGAAGTCTACCTACTTCTAACTATTCAAAGTTTGAATGATACACTTGGTTGCTCGTTTAATAAGTATACCAAGCTAGAATGGATGTTCTAAATATTAAGGTGAAATTAAATTTGTATTTGGGAGAGGAGTCGATTTAACTTTATGACCATTTATGACCAACTTTATGACCTATTACATTGTATTCCATTATACTAAGAGATGCTTCTAATCGATATCAATAATACTCAACCCTTTTGAGTTGAGTCCGAGTAAAGATCTGTCCAATCAGAACTCATGCACAAACACTTTGGCTTATTGAATGTGTTTGTGAGAGTCTAATTATATCACTGGTACAGGCAATTTAACATAACTATTCCCTAGTTAAAAATATGTTATGTTAAACTTTTAAGAACATTTTAACAATTATCAGGATAATACTGTGAGTCACAATCATGCTGGACACGGTAATCCTTAAATGAAATGTCCATATTGTCCAATAAAACTAACACAATCTAAAAAAGCTCTGCAATTAAAAACCTGCTGGTTCCTAAATCCTAATCCTAAATGTTAGATCAATTATTGGCCCTGGGCGATTATCGGGGTCGATATTCAGCATTTTCCGATTACCAGCAACTGTGACTTTTCTGTCAAATTGCCAATAAAACAAACTCATAAATATACTACTTTGGCTCTGATGCAATATCCTATCTGCAAAGTAGTGGTAACCCTGCAGTGGAGAGGAAGTATCAAGTAGCAGAAAATGGAAATACTCAAGTACTTCAAAATTGTACTTAAGGACAGTACTCTGGTAAATTGTACTTACGTTTACTTAATCACTTTTCATGTTTACTGCAAGAGAATATCGGTCCAAAATGCCACATCGGTCGACCCCTACTGCACACCTTCCTTATACTGTGGCTATATTCAGTTTTGCTTTGTTTCTATTTAACAGCTGATTCGACCGTATGTTAATTTGGGAGGCTGTACGCTGTGGTGCTGTAAAAAGTAAATAGGGAGGTCATTAATGAAACATCTCCCCACAAGCTGCATCTTCCAAGAAGACCATAAAGTTGAATGAATTCGTCAAAACCTTAACATCGTAACCTTCATGAAGTCAGGATTCATTTATCAGTCGAAATTAGCTTTAGCCCTGCACTGTGGACTTTAAGCTAGGTGCACCTAGCTAATAAAGTTGGAACTGCGGATCCTATAAGACAGGCACAGTTAGCGTTATTTGATTCCACGGCAGGTAACCTAATAATGTTGTAGATTGGGTTTCTTGAGGGAAAATCAAGGATATGAGGAGCAGCTTTCTGTCCGGTATTTGGACATCAAAGTTAAGGCAGCTCACTGCAACACAGAACAGGCTCAGTAATGGACCCTCCCCCCTGACGTACTATATCACCGTTAATTAAGTTAGCTAGCATGCTAACAGCAGCCAGTTAGTTATTCCTAACGTCAGTCTGAAGGTTAACAATTTGTAAATAGAAAACTATGTTAAGTAAATAAATCTCATGAAAGCCAGTCTGTTCACGACCCACAGGACGCCACACTGACCCGGGGCCCTCATGCTAGTTAAATGTCGGTGTCGCCGAGTTGTGCAGCGTTAGCCACGAAGCTAACATCAGCTGATGGTACAGACACATCATCAAGTTACTGACACGCACCAGGTGGCCTCTCATTACTACCCAAATTATCACAAAAATGCGATGTACTCACCGGTGTGCGCGTATGAAACTGGTACTTTCCATATGCTGAAATGAGCCGACACAGATGCAAAGTATTTTCCGAAAGCTAAAGGCAGGATGTACCACCGGTAGTACCTGTTCGGCAGTTCTGTTTTGGGGACTCCCCATGCCCGCAACAACGGCGGGAGGAAGACGACGATGGAAATAATGTGGAACAGAGAGACTGTGACCGGATACGGGAATCCATTGAGGATGATTTTGTTGACGATGTTGCCCCCCGAGCTGACCGTGTACCAGCAACAACAGAGAAGAAATATCCGGATCCCTTCTCTGACCGGGGGCCGGTCCGCCGTAGCCATCTTACAGCGCGGAATGACGAGTCACCGGCAGTGTGTCAGTCTGGCTGCGCCGGGAAGGCAGCGCTGTTCAACCGTCACTCTGCCGGCTATGGAGGAACACTGGACTTCCGGTGGTGGGCTTCAGAATAAAAGATATTCACGGAAATGCGTTTATAAAATAAAAAAAAACACTGAGCTACATTTACATTGCACAGCGGTGGAAAGAGAATTGTTACGTGAGTGAAATATCACAATTTCAGTAATGTTTTACTACAGTTATGTCACATGACGCGTTTCAATCGACTGACCGACCGAAGTGAAGCGTTTATTGTAGTTTTTTTTAAAAGAATCCATCTAAATTAATAAAGGCTATGCATGTGTTTAACATAGCCGAGCCTATAGGTTCTTTGTTCAGTCTGTGTGACTGAAATGTGACTGAAATGAGCCTGATGATGAAGCCTAATCCTCTGAGCGCGCTTTAATTCACATTCTTGAATCACATGTCCAGGCACTCCTTGTTCTGTGGCCTAAAATAAAAAGAGATTTTTGTCTTGTCATCTCATTACAAGCTACATTACAGAAGGTTTAGGTCTATTGTGTTTCATATGACTGAGCCTACAATTAAAAATATTTATTTCTATCTCATAATATATCAGACGTTGATTCTTTGTCTGCCTGCTCATCCCTGTGTCCAAAGTCATTCGTTTATTTAAATAGATCTAGGTTATTTAATTGTTATATACAGGTTATTTGGGCATTTTGTTGAAAGCAACTAAAAAGTAGTGTAGTGGGTAATTTATTATCCAATGCAGACAGTAATATTGTAAGTAATATGTTACTTTCAACTGAAAGTAACTAGTAATATATAATATACTGCATTTTCGAAGTAACTTGCCCAACACTGATTGTGAAATAACTAATATTAATCGATAAACAGCATATATAACAATGAAGATGTATAAATCAATACATTTTGATAACATGTACAGTTTATTGTAGACTTGTGATATCATTCCAACAGTTTATATTAAAGGAGACATATTTAGCTCATTTTCAGGTTCCACATTTTATTTTGAGGCTACCTCTTTGCTAGGTTTACATGCTTCAGTGCTCAAAAAAACACATCCATTCTCTGATGACATCCAGAACTGTAGCACTGTATTGTACCACCACTAACAACAGAGCAGCTGTGATAAGTGAATTCTTACCTGCCAAACTATAATTATGCAAATGTGAATCTGTGACGCAGTGTGATGTCACAAAGTCAGAATTAAAGGCGAGGCAATGATGAAGCGCAAAACAATTTTCCCGTCAGATGAGTCACTTGTTTCTTGTCTGACAAATAGCCCAAAACAAAGATGTTCATACTTGATTTACTAATTAGTTTGCTTGAAAAGTAACAAATGAGTATTAAGGTAGTTGCCAATCATTTTCTGTTGAACTATCTAAGCAAATCAGCTCCAACTGCATAGAGAAGCAAGTGTATTATCTGGAATTGTTCAGTTTTATCATTAGCATGGGGGGGGACTGTTGTTTCCAAAAAACTTTGGACTATCCTGGAAATTAATCAGAATTCAGCGTTCAGATACCTGCACTGTGGGGATTCATTTGTCTGTTGTATTAATGCGAGCAAGAGTCAGTAATAAACACGAGAAGAAAGGACAATCACAATTTGTTCCGTTTTTTATTAACACTTATCAACATGTCCACTTAAAGGACTAAGTAGCAAATATGTTCTCTTCTGCATTCAACTGAACACAAAAGGCTAATTTCTGTACATTCACTAAGGCTCTGTCTTTAGGGAAAACACAGGTTTCCATAAGGCAAACAATATCTAAAGGAATGATATTAAGTACTTTATCCAGCATGTCAATTTGTATCTCATTTTGTCTTGACAGTAGAAAGATGCAAGCTAGTAGCATATTCTGCTCTGCTCTGCCATTCCAATCCATATTATACAACCTAAATACACAGTAAAGGGAAAAGGCAAGTATAAAATAAAACAAGTTCACATTATCAGAATGTGGCATTTGAGAGTTTTCCTGCGTAAGGTCGACTGATGCATCAACAGGAAAAAAATTTGAAAGCCGCTGCATCACTGAACCAATTCTGAATAAAGAAATCTAACAAAACATGATTTAGTGTAGTCTGTACATGTATAAAAATCTTAAAATGAATACGAAAATGTAATTAAATATCATACATGACAGCCACGTTTCTTTATCAGCGTGCATTGTCGCGGGCGTTCTCTCTCTCTCTCTCCCCTCAACCTGCACAGTCACATCTGGCAGTTACATATCACTTCATTTAACAGCGATCAAACCTCACAACCAAGAAAATATTCAAATGTTTTTAAACTGATTTGTCAGTTTTTTCTTTCTGCTTAAAGTCGCCGCTCTAGACAGTTGTGCGATGATGGAACAGCGATTCTAAAAAAAGGTGCAATGATAAATTATTTTCACAGCACAAACAGTTGATAGTTGTGAATACCAATGGGTAAAAGGAGAGCATGTCATCTACACAGGCTTGTTCGAGATGCATGAGCAAATATTGACAAAAATCTTACTGGGAGATGGATCTGTTGGATGTCTGCTCCGATTATGTACCCTACTAATCTCCATTGAAAGTTGATAAAGTTAAGTGAATCACAGGTTCCTTTTTTAAAATATTATTGAACTTAACTTTAAATCAAAAAATACTGTGTTGTGGTCTAAACATGAGTGGATACAAATAAATTCAGTGAAGTCACATTGAATGAGGCATGTGGAGAACAAAGTCAAATCAGATGTAGCTGTGCAGTTTAACGTGACGCCCTCTCCCATACAAACAATGGCAGGTATTAGAAACATAATCTGTACAGTTACTGAACACCGACAACTAAAAAGGACAGATAATGCATAGCCTTTTTCCTTCGTGCGGTCCTCACACAATGTTCAAAAACTCATAAAAACACTGATTACATCCTCTGTGCTTTACACACATCCAAGCAGGCAGCATATTGACTCCACTTTCACCAACGTACGGTGCAAAAACAGCAGCTTACACTTAGAAGTGCCTTCACACATGCTGTACGATGAAGGCAGCTTACAACTTCCTATTCAAAAACCCGAACTCAGTTTTAATCCAGACAGACGTACGGCAGGATGTTCAACCTGCTCTCATCTCCGTGCGGGTCTAAGGAGATGCAGTCCGTCCAGTCAAACCAATTACCTTTTGTGTCATAGCAACCGTTAACCCCGGACCAACGTTGTGTGTGTAATCTGTCCAGGTCTTCACTGATGACGTCTCTGCTAATCCCAGGTAAAACCCTGGCTGGGAGCTCTGGTGCCAATGTGTGTGTTTTCTTGGCATCTTTACTGTGGTGTTCCTCTTTCTTCAAGAACTCTGTCATGAAAAAATGTGCACCAGGGGTGTGGGCGCCTGACGATGTCAGCACGTTGCTTTGCTGGCTAAGGTACGACTGGATGATGTCACTCCTCGACAGCTCTTTCCAGTCTGTCTGCTGGAAGGGACTGGGACCAACTGGTGGATTTTGCTTCGGCTGTTCTGACCACTGAGATTCAGTCTTAAGGTCCAGTCTGACCTCCCCCTCCTGGCAAGACTCCTTATGAAAGGAAGATTTGATCTGTCCCGTTACGGGGTCAAATGTCAGTCTCCTGTCTTTTAACCTGACTGGTTTAGTGCCGTCTTCTACAGCCTGGCTATCTAACTTCACCACATAGTCCTTTGTTTTGCATTTCTGTCCTCTCCTTTTCCCTGTATTGCTTACAGCGCCACCATCTTCCAAGCTGACCCCATTACTGCACCCAATTACGGAGTTATGAAGAGATGTGTCGGGAAGCCTGCTTTTAGAGTCCAAATCTGCAGACCATGAACTGTCGGTGTGCAAACCCTGAACAGAAACCTGTTGAGACGAAGACCCCAACCCAGAGGTGTCCACAGACCCAGGCCTCACAGTGAGGCTAGAAGGACTCTGTACTTGCAATGCCGTTTTTTTAACACCAGCTTCCTGCTTTGGAGTTTGTGGACTGTGCAAGGAACCGCGTGGGCTTCTGGGTCGATACTGCCCTCCAGAGGCAGCTTGCTCTTGTCTGGCTTGCTGCTGCAGAACTGATGCTTTTAGCAAAGAAGAAGTGCTAGGAGGCTTGCTGTATCCTGGGGCACTTGGATGAGGTTTTACAGCATTGACAGGGATTTTATTTAGCCTTTCACCATCCAAAGGCTCAGAAATGTCCCTGTCTAAAGGCTGATGTGCACAAGTGTCTGTTAAAATTTCAGAGCTACCACCAATTCCATTGGTTGGCAGCTGTTTGGAGTTTTGTATTTTATCATTGAGGGTCGTTTTGGATATCTTGGCTGGTAATAGCTGCCCTTCCTTCTGGTCTCCCTTACGTTTCCTGTTGCTCAGTTTTTCCAACCTCGGGGAAGAGTAGTTGTTGAAGTCATTTCTGTTCTTCAACTCAGGACCTGTTTTACCTGATGGTGTGGTGGCAGTTGGAGTGGAGATGCAGGGATGTGCACCACCGTTGGAAGACCATGATGCACCGGTGTGTCCTTTGGACGACACCTCACCCTTCCCTGGCTCAATTAGCTTCTGCCAGTTGCGCAGGAGCTTCTTTGCCCGTCTGGCAAGGTCCTCATTCTTGGTTTTCTTGCGCACGTCATTGATGAGCTTGCCGAGACGGGTTTCCTTTAAGAAAATAATATCAGTGTCATACAGCAGCTATGAGTTGAATGGCTTCAACAGCATTTATTTTGAATGCACACACAGTAGGTGTGAATGTAACCTACCTCCAGGGCCTCTTTGGTGATGGGATATTTCTCCAAATAGGAGATCACCTCCATAACTGCCACCATGTTGCATATCTGCTGAAGAGACACATGGGTTTATAGAATCACAATCCTCCGATATCATAATGCTGTCAGCATTGCAACAACAGCATCTGCGTGCAATTGTATGTATTTAGATGTTTGTGATTCTAAACTAGGGTTGGGCTGAAAGATGATGCCATCATTCATCACAGATGTCTGAAAGTCATCAACCACTGAGCCCTGTATCATCGTAACATAGGCCCCTTGCCAGAGTGCGCAAAAAATAGTGGGTCCCTTCAGAGTTGCTGTTGGCGTTTGTGAAATGAGGGGGTGATACAAGAAGCTGTTGCTGCTAGACAGTTTGAGGTTGCCATCAGAGCAACAGGGGACTACAGTGGTGAGCTGGTAAGCAATATCCCCGTTTTGTAGACATCGGCCAACACTATTCAGAACCCTATAGACCACACATGCAAAGATTCCACAGAGAGAGAGCGAGTCAAGGCATAATTTGAATAGACTTTCAAATGTGCACCTGCATGTCAAGACACAATGTACTCATACTGGTTTCAGGCTCAATATGACAAAATGAGATTGCATGCAAATGCGTCATGTTATCCCACAAGAAGACCAGGTCAGATCTGCAAGTAAGATAGTAGATAAGTGCTGACAATAGCAGTCCATTCACTTTAACCTGGGCTTGCTCCACACCAATTTAGGTCAGGCAGAATTATGTTGTATACTATGAAATGTATCCACCATTAATACTTTTACCATATGGTTTATATTGTGGTAGCTAGCAACCTCTGGAAGTCAACAATAAAGGCTTTTTGGCAATACAGATCTTTTACTTTATTTCTGTAACATGTCATGATGTAAGCTAGATTTGTGTGTAGTTTGTATGAGCAAAGCTTTAAAGACGATAAAATGAACAAAAAACATTTGCTCATTATGTTACTCATTTGAACTTAGCAGTAATGTACACCACAAAGGTCCTACTTATAGAGCTGCAATGATTAGCAGATTAATGCAGAGAAAGAAAATGAGTTGCCAACTTGAACGTTTTAATACTCGATTCAGTGAATTTTCAGGGAGAAATGTCATTCTGCTGGTGCCTGCTTCTTAAACACAAGTATTTGCTGCTCTTCATTGATATTCATAATACTACAAGAAGGGTCTTTGGGTGTTGTTTGGACAAAATAACAAATTGTAGATGTTACTTTGGGCTCTGGGAAATGATCAGCAACAGCAACAATCAGTAGATCATAATGAATATAGTCGTTGCAGCCCTGTATACTTTACTTAATTTAATCAAGCTCATGAGGTTGCCATGATGTTTCTACTTATCAATGACTGCCATACCATTGGTGCTGATGAAATGGACGAATTCCTACAAGAAGTCTAGTATTACATTATTTTTATGGGTTAGGGTTATTTTTATTATTACCATGGATCCTTTCAGTCTTTGAGAAGTGCTGTAACATACCATGGTAATCTCATCAGCTATTCGAGGTTAAGTATAAGTGTAAAGATGTAATCTATGTGAAGCCTTGAGTTTGCTCAAACCTCAGTTATCCAAAGTCTCTTGTCTGTCACTTCTGTCTCCAGGCACTGTGAATTCGAGTATACACAAATAAGCTAACCTGGGTACATGAACATTAGCCAGCAGCAGTCAGTTAGCCCGGCTCTGGAATGCCTGCCTGTAGTAACTTTGGCTAACTACTGATGTTAGCCAGCTAATTAGCAAGCAAATAATAACTCTCCATACACCGACTGCCCCCCACTTTGTCAACCCTCTGTGGCGAGCCGGAGTCTTCTTGGCCTTGTTGTCTGCCTTTCTGCGCCCACTTCGTCCTCTGGGAACCAGCGGCTATACTCACATTGCTCTGGCCGTCGATGGCCTGTAGCAGCCGGTCTCTCATCACCTGCGGAGTGGCTGTGGCTGTGGCCGCTGTCATCGCCTGGCGGTGTCGCGGGTCAGGACGGACTCAGACAGCAGAATCCCCCGAAGAGGCGGCGGTCGGAAACCTGCCGACACTCACAGGCCCGACGGAAGATCTTCTCTGGGAGCGAGCATCATGTTTTATGATGCTTTTATCTTCGCTTTCATTCGGCGCCGTCACGATTGAATCATTCGGGACGACGGGAACAGAAAATCCTCTCCGGGAATCGGCTACCCCTCTCGGCTGGTAGCCTCCTCCTCCTCGCTCTTCTCGTCGGGCTTTTTTGTGAAGCGTTCGCGCAAAGCATGATGGGATATTTTTACGTAACCGATTGTTCACGTCCGCGATATTATTGTTCTGTGAAAGACGGACAATAGTGTGGTCTGTGGCCGCAGCAGAGGGCTGTCGTGTGTCGTTCTGAACAGATTAACACGTGAAATGTGTTTTTATTTGTATGATATCTGTATAGACTTATTCCGTCAAAGATATTGTATTTGGTTTCTGTTTCTATAACAATAAAGGTGATTATACTGGACCTCTCCCTTATAAGTATCAGTCGTGCCATGGCAGAATTTCTAATCTGTAATTTGCAAATAATAATAGACCAAGGAAAAAAAATAATAATCAGATTTTGGAGGAAATTGAACACTGCATTGCCACTATTTCACCTTTAAAAAATTCAATGTCAAAATCCTGTTGATACAGCCTCTCCCTCTCTCTCTCTCTCTCCATATATATACACACAACACATCTTTACCTCGGATTACCCTGCTACCCATGTTTCTAAATATATTTCTATGTCTGTGAGTCAATTTCACATGTATTGCACCTTTCTTACGTGATCACTTGATGGCACTGTTGGAATTAAAATCTATACAGCGTCTGGATCCTACAAAGCTGAGATAGAATTGATCCTTAAAGCATAAGTTCACTCCAAAATGAAAATTCAGTCATTAACTACTCACCCCCATGCAGATGGAAAGATAGGTAAAGTTTCGTAGCCATCAAAATATATCTGGATCTTCACTGCAAGACAAAATGGCAGTATTCTCCTAAACAACTGAAGTAGATGGGGACTTGTTTTAAAATGTAAAACAAACAACCAGAAAACAATGTGGCTCCAGTCTGAGGGACCTCCTGGGCTCCCTTACACTTGGATTACACCAGGCGAGCTGTATAGAGACATTTTGCATTGGACTGGCAATGGTTTCTCACTGGAAATTTCCTACGACATCACGTCCTTCTCCATGGAACATGTTTCCATCCATACATTTCATTCCACATGTCAGTGGGTTAAACCCAGGACCTTTTTGCAATGTAGAGACAAATAATTACTTGCTGCCTCTTTAAATAAGTGCGACTTCATCTTAATCAAATAAGAGGTACTGCAGCAAAAGTGTCTATACAAAATTTAAAAGGAATTTTAATAGTGGTTACAACTAATTATGATTTGTAAGACTATAATAAATGTACAAAATGACAAAAAAGGCCTGATAATAAAGAACAGCAGTAGCAGTGGATAAGAAAACTGCATTTTTATTGTTAAGATTATGGACACATTTACATTTTAGTGCATATACATTTTACATACAGCACATGTGGCCCAGAGTAAAGGAAAATTGAGAGGTTTCATTAAAATATTCTTTTAACAGAGGAGATGTAGAGTTCATTAGTGACAGCCATCATTTTGATTTATTTGTTGAATGCAGCTGAATTCTGATTGCTGCGTAAGAAAATAAAAGGATGTTTAGGCAAGATGATATGTGAGGTTAAGGGCCAAACAGGACCCTTAAATGGTGACACACAGGTGACATGTCACAGAAAATAATTTTTTCTTCCATTAGTGAGGGCTGTCTGTCATTTTGAAGGGAACAAGACAACAAATATCCAGCAAAGACAGTGGTGTTGGTACAGTTTCAGCTTAGCAAAAAAGGGGTACAATGTAACAACTTCAGTAAGACAAAATAAATACAGCGATTCATAAATTCCTGTACAGCCAGAAGGAGACTGATTTATGGTGTGGAGCATAGTTACAGTTAAAAAGGCCAAAAGAACGGCAAAGTCGTATTAAGGAGATGTTTGTAGCATCCATCTTGGACAGCTGACATCCTGGTGGTGGAGGTCCAGCCGGCCCACAAACAATGATCATGATCCAAACAATCTGAGATCAGAGATATTCAGCCAGTTAGAAAACAACAATGTTCACAGCTCATTTCTAGGACTTTTAAATGCATATTTGGGGAAATCAAAAACTGAAGCAGCCCACGAAGCAGGTTGAGGGAAGAAAACATCTAGTGAGTACTGACAATGACGCAACATAAAATAGTTTTCAATGTAATATCAGCCAGTGCAACAGTTTGACTATTCAATGTGTTTTAATTATGTATACACAAAGATGGACCTCTCGGGCACAAAGGGATAAGATATTTTTGTCTTCAGCTACACGCACTGTACTCAAGTGGAATTAATTCATCGTTGGTTTTCGTCTTTCCATTGGATTTGTTCACAGTAAGGTTTAACAGGTACTTCTAAATCTATTCTGTTATATTTTGTGGCAGAACCGACTAAGTTCCATCAACACAAGTATTTAAGTGTTTTCTATAGATGTTACAGTCTGCTCACCATCACATCCAACCATTACACATTAACAGCTACATTACTATTACCAGCATGAAGACTTTTACTCACACGATCATACAGAACATGATGAAGATGTTCCACAGAGCGATGAAGATCCGAAAGTACCGCAGGCTGAGCAGAAACTCTCTGATGTTGTCACCTGAAAGACAGGCGCCTCATTAATGTGGTACTTCTTTGATAACTACAGATATCTGTGTCACACATTTTATTTTTATTTTAGGCTACCAAGTCTTTATTTTTCGAAGACACACCTGTTGTTGGTGCACTGGACTCATCTCCAAACCCGTGGGACTCCTTCCTTTTGCTGCTAATCACATACAGATAATTGTTTACTTCATTTTGAAGCTCTGATATCAGGTTTAAACAATCAGTGTTGGTTCATAAATGTGACAATGGAATTGATACTCACAGCTTGAAATTCAGCACAGCCCCTGCATTCACCAGTAAGGTCCTAGAGAGGACAGAAACACAAACTGTTTACAGGTAGCAGTGTTTTGTACCAGCTGTGCTAACGCTAGCTGGTGAGCTGGCATTAGCGCAGAGCTAGCTTGTTATTTAGCTTGATGCGCGGCTATCTAACTAACAACTCAAGGAACAATAACACGCACTGAGAGATTATTTAGACTGAAAAAAATCTGTGTACGTAGTGAAATGTGACAGAAACGAGCAAATTACCCGAATATCAACAGATCTCCGATCATTTTGTTCACATCACATCACAGAGACGCCTCACTTCCGTGTTCGTCACGCATCAAGAATGTGACCAATAGCGTGCCTGACAAACTGGGTTTTATTCCCTGACGTTAGACTATCTGGTTCTTCCTGTCAAGCTCTGTGCCTCCGACTTTCTCCGCCAATCAAATCGATACATTTGATTTAGATAATAGCATCAATAGATGGTAATTGATCACGGTCATACGGTTAGATGCTTGGTTGGGGTGAATGACATGGGAGCTGTACATCAACCAAGAAATTTTGCCTGAAAGACCAAAATTAGGGAATTTAGTGCATTCTATGCCATACCTTGGCAACTTGCGCCACCTGTAAATAAGAAACGTGATAGCAGCGGCAGGTTTATTCATTTGTTTTTGTATTTGTATTTGTATTTTTTAACATTTTTAAATTTCTATTTAATATATATATAAATTAAAAATGTATTTACCTGTTAATGGTTTTCAGCTGCTTGTCCACCCAGTTACATAGTCATAACCCTCATATTGACACAAAAACTATTTCTTTCTTGTATCACTATGACATCATTGCATAATCTTATAAACATTTCTGCTACTTGGAGATTTTAGGGTATTGTGTGAAAAATGCTTTACTTAGTTCCCATTTTTGTCCAGATTATTTTGTGCACGCGTGAAATAATTACATAATTTAAAAAATAATCATTTTGCAATGTACTTAAAAACATAATACTTGAAAAGTCCGGAAAAATTTAAAGCACATAAGTAGCCTATGTAAGACATACGATAAATGATCCCTGAGAGCTGAGTGCTGTTGGCAGAATTAACAAAAAATAAAATAAATAGATAAAATAAAACATCAGTGGGTTAAACAACTTTATTTATTTATGTCGACTGGACACCTAATACCACTTGTTATGGGGATTTTCTTTCTTTTGATTGAATTGGTAGACGCATCTTGCTGTATATACTCTTACGTATAGCATCTATCTGAGAGTAAAATCTCAAAATATGGGTCTATGGGCTGTGAATGTAGGCTAGGTAGAAGACAAAGACATGTTCACCATGTCAAACAAGGACGCCCCCTTTCCCATTTCTTAATTTTCAATGTTGTGGCTGTATGGCCCCCTGGTGGCGGATGAGGTCATTGCTCTTATTATTATTCTCCGATAAAAAAAAAATAATAAAAAATGTAAAATTAATATATTAAATCACATGAATAATTAATAAAATCGTTTTGCTGTGCGTTTATGTAGGTCTGGTATTACTGCGCCTTTAATCACAACATGTGCGCATCATGCGGGCCAATGTAAACAGCCGGTGATATCACCGAGTGTGGCCGCGCTGCCTGAGTCAGCCTTGGCGCAGGATCCGATCCGGGCTGCGAGGCTGTTGTTTTTGAGCGGGTGAATGAATCTTTGTCCGTTACTAATCCTGGACACTTGTCTCGAGGCTCCGCTGCTGCATTTCCCAGGATCCTCTCTCTTAAATTGAATGAATGAATGAATGAATGAACGCAGGAGGACAACCAGCTTTTTTGTTTTCACGTCTCAAGCAGCAGCTGACATGTAAAACCTGTCGTCTGAAAACAAGCGGAGCAGCTGGCACGGAGCGCAGATGCTGCTGCCGCTGCTGCCGTCGAGGATGATGATGATGAAGATGATGCTGAGAGGCTGCTGGAGATGAGCGGTATTAATAGGAAGGCTTGAGTGTCACAGTTCTCTCGCTGTTGACACCGGGGGGCTTGGTGGAGAGTCGGTGGACCGGGTTTTTTGGGGGGGCTTTTTTCTGATCCAGACTGCAGCAGTTGGACTAAAGAAGAAAACACAGAACGACACACGGGGATTCAGTGGTCTACAGAAAAAGACAATATGGAGGTGCTTTCAGTTCTTAACTTGGGCGATTTCCCCCGAACGTTCTCCAAACTGGGAATGTTTCCTGTGTTTGATCTCGCTTATTACATCGTGTCCATCCTCTACCTCAAGTATGAGCCAGGTGAGTGCGTGTCAGACTTTCTGTTCGCTTCGGGCCAGCTCTGTTTTTCCACATTAAAAACATTGTTTACGATCTGATGAATATGATTATCTATAGTGCTGCTCTACGGCGCCACCAGACCTCACCATAATCTGTCTGTCTGAACATTTATTCACATCAGCACAAGGAAAAATATGTCTAGAATCACGTATTTCTAACAAGTGAATTCAACATTAAACCCTTAAAAACTTAGAAACAATTTCTGAGACGAGAAAGACAGTCAATTAAGAGTGCATGAAGCCAAATCTAAAGCTGTTTTTCTGTGTTCTAACCACACATTGCTGTAATATATCCCTATAGGGACTTTTCTGTTTGCTGTTATCTGTGTAGCACCCTATCCTTATAAAGCACAATCTGTTACATAAGCTGCAGCAGGAGCACTTGCAGCTCTGCCTGCTTGCTTGCTCACTTGTTGTGGGGGAATGTCTGTTGCTGCAACAGCCTGACGTCATTCAGGGTAGATTAAACCCACTTAGCTTTGGATAAAAAAAAAAAAAAAAGAAGAAAAAAGTCTGATATTTCCCAAGACTGAACACCTTTGAGCAACAGAGCCCGAGCAGGGTGAAACCCGAGAGAAGGCCTGTGCATACCAGAGACTTAGGCAATAAATAGAAGATCCTGAAATAGACAGTGTCAGTGGGTCTCTGAAGCCCCTCCACTGCACACGTATTTACACTAAACATGAAATAAGCTGTAGAGCTAACAGCCCAGCACGACCTTAATGTTCCCGAGAGAGTGTAGCTTCAAAAATATATATATATATCGCATTCCCCTCAGCCTAAAGAAGAAGTTCACTCTTCACTCATTCAGTGAAGAAAAGAGCTCCAGAGCTTCAAAGATCAACATGTGTGTTTTTTGTTGCCAAACATGGGGAGGTTGGAACATGAATCTCTTTTAGACAGACAGACACTTTATTGATCCTGAGGGAAACGTAGACATCCAGTCGCTTATACCACACACACAAAACACAAATGCAGACATATAGTAAGTGTATGAAGAAGAAAAAGCGAATAACCCTAACCCAGAATATAAGGATAAGAAACACACACAGCAAAGAAGTGACAGTGACGCTACAGTATGTGCGAACTGAGGTAGTTTAACTGTACGGGGGCTCAACAGTGCATGTATTGGCGATTAAAGTGAGTAAAAAAAACACATTTCCCTCGACAGTGAGGCTCCATGCAGTCAATCCAGGAAAATAGCAGAGCCACTGGAGACCTGGACTCAGCTCGAGTTACTGTTTCGATGTCCTGCTTCTTGACTGGACAGAAAAAAGGACTTGAGACTCGACTTCGACTCAGAAGTTAAAAACTTGTGACCTGACTTGATTTGAGGTGTAACGACTCAATTGACGTGTCTGTAGTCTGAAGTAATGGTGGGGAGGAACCTTTTGAACGGTTAGATACATTGTCCTTGTCTTCTCTCCTCTTTGCTGGAAACTTGAGTCACATGTCTGGATCAACTGATCTGGAGAAATGCAAAATATTTTATTTGTTTTTGCCAGGAAATCCATATGATTCTTTAATATATCTACAACTGCCCACATTAGTTTGTTGATTAGGGTCGGTTGTGTGTGAACTCCTGACAGGTGAAATTTTGGTACATTTTCTCTCTTAAATAAACTATTCATCTAATCTAGTTTACAGTTTGGCCTTAAAGGAAAGTGACACTAATTTGTGGCTGCACATTGAAGACTGTTTGCAGGACGTCTGACTATAACTGTCTCGTATGATGTCACTTGAGTCAGCATCATCTGAGTCTTAAAACTACGAGTTTGAACGTGATGAAATAAAATCTGGGGCTACGAAGTCATCAGAAGGAAATGATCTGTCCAGACCTCCGAAGCCCCACTTAAACAAATCATCTACCGGCTTGCATAGACAACCTGAGGGAGAAGAGGAGGTCTTATTTTTCACGTCAAGTTAAAAGTCGCTCACATATGACCACTAAAACAGTGATTAATACATATAAATTGTCACATAAAGCCCCTTTAACAATCAGGGTTGTGATAATTTGCCCCTTTGATTGATCACATGCATAAAGTTAGCCAATATATAAACAGTGTAGAAGAAACTCTCATATACCCAATAGTAGTCGGGGTTAAGGTGATTAGCTCACTCTCCTTTAACACATTTGTTGTATTTTGTATTAAAAGAGAAGAAAAACACTGATACTTGTATTTAATGTAAACAATTATCCCTTGCGTCCATTCCTTCATCAGAGCTCAGGCTCACTGTGACAGCTGACATCATGACTCTAACTGCTCACCTTTGTCTTCATATCTCACAATATTTTACAGTCAAATGTTGCACCGTTCCCACATGTGTCTGAGAGGAGAGTCCCCGATTACAGTACATGTTGGAACAGTTGCTGCATGAATGAGTTTCGGGGGGGGGTCAGCATGAGCGGGTTGGGGGGGGATGGACAAGTGTTGGGGTCAAAGGTTAAGACAGGCCTGTCCGTTGGAGGGCAGGAGAAGCAGTTGAGCAGAATGTATTTATAGGGCGGCATTTCTCAGGATCAGATTGCTCTCAAACTGAGCGCCTGTCGCACCACGACACCCTCACCCACCTGTTGTTGGAGATTTGTGCGGTGGGGCAGCCGTGCTCTGTTCACGTCTCCGCTTACTGAGGTCGTTTAATCAAGTGCTGCTCGAAAGTACATTTTTGAGGTGCTTGTGCTTCAAATACATGTTTCATTTTTATTCTAAGTGCCTTTTTTTTTTTTTTTACCTTTATCTCACTACATTTCAGAGTGAAACAATGCACTTTTTACTCCACTTTATTTATGCCAAGGATATAATTAATGGTTGTCAACAGTATGACACCCTCTATTCTTAGACACAAGATTATTATAAGAAAACTCCTCCCCCACAATAAAACACCCTGTAATGAGGTAAAAAGTTAAGATACTTCATCTCCACTATAAATACTTGGAAAGACTCACTCAGTAGAGTGCATACCTCCGCCAAGGCCCAGCTGGCCCTTAGTTGTACGTACTTGTAGATAACAGCTACTTAAATACACCTGATTTTCTTCATCGAGATCCATAAATTATTCCCGGAGAAATTCACAAAAATTGTCGGAAAAATGTCCTACAGTGTCTCGCAGTGTTAGAAAAGAAAAAAAATTGCTGGACCAAAACATCTGGAACGAGGCGAGAGGGACACGCTGTTTCACCAAGTAAAGTAAATTCAAGTTGCACGAGCTAAAAAGTTGTAACAACCTAAATAAGTCAACTTTACTTGGTAATTTTGAGGTACCTTCGTTTTTTTTTTTTTTTTGGGAAAGTCACTTTGTCAGGTTTTTACAGGGCAGTGAGAGACGTCCCAGGACGGCTGATGTTCCAGCACAGAGAGGTGAAAAGGGGACAAGCGGGATAAAATATAGAAATGAGAACAAGAAAGCTTGTAGGACAACAAACAGCCTGGCTGAGAGAGATGCAGTCATTCTTATAAAGTTTCCTGTCCTTTGGCAAGCAGGACAAACATGGACTAGACGTGTGAGGCGTGATAGATTCATTGAGACTGAAACCAACCTGTCAAACAGATAATGGTCATAGATACAAGGCCTGACTTAACCAAACAGTAAGCACCCTGTATATACGTCTTTAACTGGTGAATGAATACTGTCAACTTACAAATGCTTGTTGAAGTCCGGAGTCAATATTAGGTCATGATAAAAAGGCGGATTATCAGGGCGTGAGCTGAAATCGCCGACTGGGCGTGGACAAAGATACAGCACGAAGACACACAAGGGATCCACTGATAATGACTTCAGAAGCTCATTTCTAACTCCTTTTCTCTGCAGGAACTCAGAGAAAGTTTTGAAAATGAACATTTGTGGCTTTATGACTCTTAATAAAGAACATTGCTAACTACAGAAGTTTCTGTGTAGAAGTTCAGAGGATCAGAGGCATTTTGAAAAATAGTTTTGAAATAAAAGAACATAAAATGTTTATATTTACTGACTCATTTATCTATTTTATTACTTTTTAAATTCAAATTAATTTGTGGGATTCAGTGATACCTGCAAGAGCCTTTTCTGACCTGTAGTCAAAACTGGACATTTTAAAATCGTATCACACCATGTTTGAAACTTTTTCCTTTTCTGCACATTTTTTTTCTTCGTTCAAATGATTTACCTTTAATTAATCATTTTTATTTAATCATTAATTGTTCTGTAGTGTTGTAATACTTGAGACTCGTCATGTTTTTTTTTTTTGTGGGTCTCCTCTCAGAATCGACCGCAGTTTTAGTTGGTCTTGTCTCCGTGTCAGACAAAGAGGACTCTGGATTTTATTTCAAGACCAGACAAGACCACGACTGCAGAGATATCGCTGGATTATATAATTGTTTGATACCTTCTGTGCTTGACGATAGTTCATATTGGAAGACAAGAGTCACCCAGAAACAATGATTCCTTCACAAAAACTGCACTGTGTCAGGCAGATGGTCAAACATGACAAAGGAGGTTTGTTTTGGACTCAGTGAGTAACTGTTTATGATAAAGGACTGAAAGCCTAATCAGCTTGTTAAGGCTGTGAAAACATGAGCATTGAAACTAAGATGTTCAGGTTTTCATGTTGTCCCTGATGGCTCCTCCTCTGTGTTGCAGGCTCAGTGGAGGTTTCTCGCAGGAGTCCCGTGGCCTCCTGGCTCTGTGCCATGCTCTACTGCTTTGGTAGTTACATCCTGGCAGACATCATGCTTGGAAGCAGCCCCGTCGACTATTTCCAACACAACAGCCACATCCTGCTGGCCTCAGCTGTCTGGTGAGAAAATCCTCAGCAGGATGTTACCCTTCTGTTTTAAGGTCAAATGGATGAAACATCAAATCTCATTTTTTGATTAATGCTTTATTGTTATTTTTATCAAAATTTGAAGACTGTATGTGATTAAATGATCTTTTGCCTGCCTCTGTTTGGAGGTCCCTACAAAAAATGAATGTATTTTCCAGCTTTTAAAGGGTAAAGAAACAGCTCTTCAAATGATCAGTTCATCGAATCCTTAGAAAACTTTTCCCCCACATATCAGCAGCTGTATTTGAAGGTTTTAAACATCATTCAAAATTACTTTTGAATGCAACATATCTTTAGAGAAACAATCTGCAGACCTCTATAGAGGTAATATTTGTACCAAAAATAAAAATGAGTAAGAAAAATGTCTACAGCAAGGATTGTGGAGCATTTCTTATAATTATTTTAACACCCTATACCCTTATCACCAGAGTAACCACTATCTGCTGCTTACTGTAGCTGCCATTAGCTAGGAAGCTCAATTAGCCATGCAGTTAGCAGTGTGATGGGGCTGGGTGTGGAATGCTACCTTTAGTAAATATCTTTGCAACGATACATACATGTCATGACATAAATGATAAACATATCTATATTAATTTTAAGTTATTTCTTCAAATTCTGTTGATTAATTTAGTTAATTTTTGGATGTTTTCAGCTACAGCGCTCACATATTGCCCCTTTCAAGATTTAATAAGTAATATTTCTGCATGAAGATATCCAAAAATGACTAGATCTTGTTAAATTGCGTACTTAGAAATATAATATAAATAGAAAATAGAAAAGTTAATGATGTGTTTCATCTGGTCGCCTGGTGCTAAAACTCCCAGGACAAAGTCTGAGATTTAGGAAGGAAGTTGCCGAACGTGACTGAACAAAACAAGAATAATACTTTCAGACATGACCTCGGCTGTGGACACTTCTAGCTTAATGGCGCAGATAGATTTTCCCTAATGATGCAGACAACAACTCCCAGAAGTGATTCTATGAATAAATGTACTACAGCTACATTTAAAAACACAGTAAACGGAAAAATACGATCAAATAGAAAAGAATAAACTTTTTTTAATAACATTTTTCAAGAATGGGATGTAGTGGAATGAAGTCTCTATTTATTTATTTTTTGGTGACCATCAAAGCAAATTCTTGGTGTTTACCTGTCCCGTCTAACTCTCCACCATGTGTTTCTCCGTCGAATCCAAACTCAGGTACCTCATCTTTTACTGCCCACTGAACCTCTTCTATAAATGTGTGGCTTTCCTGCCCGTCAAGCTGGTGTTGGTCGCCCTGAAGGAGGTCGTCCGCACTCGTAAGATCGCCGCCGGTGTTCACCACGCCTTCCACGCCTACCCCCACGGCCTCTTCATCATGGTCATCGTTGGATATGTCAAAGGTCAGCGTCCTGCGATTTCACTGAGATTTGCCTTTCATTCACTGCTGTATATGTGTTGACACGCAGAGGTGGGAATTAAGTACATAAGTAGATTTTAAAGGTATCTGTACGAGCACTTATTTTTCTTTTTACTTTTACTTTTTATAAGAAAATGTGAGGTGCAAAGTTTGAGTCGGCTCAGCAGAAAGTGGAGAGAAAGAAAATATGTGGAATCATGTTTGATCTGTAGTCTTAAAATCCAGCCGTTGTTTGACATTTAAACATAAATTTTTTGTGTACTTTTCACCTGTACCGTCCAATCATAGAGAACTGTTCATAGAAACATATATAAAGGGTTGTCCTGGTCTTGCCCCCTACTGTTTCTGTTTCACTAGTGAAACCCTGCCCATGACTAAAATGAGAGGAAAGCTGAAGCCAAATAAGAGCAGTCACATGAGACACAGACTTTTTTTGTCCTCATTTTTTTCCTTTGTCTATTTTTATCTGCGTAGGATCTGGAGTGGCTCTCATTTCCAATTTTGAGCAGCTGCTGCGCGGCGTGTGGAGGCCCGAAACCAACGAGATCCTCAACATGTCATTGTAAGTCTGTGTTTCCTGCTGTGGATGGGAAAATACATATAAATCATCTTCACTGCCTCCCCAAGTATGTAGTTGTTTCCCACCAAACCCCAGAAAGCAAACTAGGACTTTAAGGAAGCTGCTGTGACTAAGATTTGACAGGAAACACATCCAGCCTTTCTGAGCAACAGCAGCTTCGTTGAAGTCACACAGTGAAGAATCTGAAATTGTCTGACTTTGCCGCCCCCTGGTGGTCATATCAAAAATGGCACTGGAATGCACCAGACTTGCATAATGTCACTGTCAGATAAGAAGTCTTTTATACCCCAAAATAAAAGGTTGTATCTTCTGATAAGCAGAAGATTTATTCAGACTACAGAGGAACGCTCAGGCTTCATTCAAATGAAAGTGCAAAAATCACAACTGTGTTTTCAGTCAGCTCAGATGTTTCGACTCACAGTTTTGTCTTTTTTTCTGTGCAGCCCAACCAAAGCCAGTCTGTACGGAGCCATCCTCTTCACCATGCAGGAGACCAACTGGCTGCCAGTGTCCAAGAGCACCCTCATCCTCGCCTTCACCATCTTCATGGCCACGAGCAAGGTGAGATCAGTGCTGCTGTGTGAAGCGTCGTTAACAACATGTAAAGAGCAGTTCGTGGCTACGTTTAGGAGAGAAACACACTCTTTTTCTCAGTAAAAGATACAAATCATATAAGTTGGTGAATATGACCATTATTGACTCTATGGAGCCTTGTTTTGTTTGTGTCTTGCACTCGACTATAATCTGCCCACATCTCTGATTTGTTGAGTGATTCAAAAAGCTTTTTGCTTTGCTAATCTCCAGCTGCCTCTGCCAGTTAAGAGGAACAGTCGACCAATCAGAGCTTTGAAGGGGGGATTAGGAATGTCAATATAATTTTTTTGCATAGCGACAGAGAGACCGGATTCACTTTTATGTCCTCAGAGGCTCAGTTTTTTGTTTCAGCAGCTTATAAAAAGTCCGCTCTGGATTCTTTACACTGTTGGTAGCATCCAACCACACAGCAGCCTTTGGTCATTTCTATGTTTGTCAGCAGATAGAAACGATAAGGAGGCACCTTCGCGCCCTTTATTATTTAATCTCTGTACATTTGGAGGACTTGCAACAGCAACAGTGCTCTGTTCGAGACCACAGATTGCTTCCTGTTTTAACTGACACATCTTGTATTTTTAGGGTAGACAAAACTGGACATTTTACCCCAAAATGATCTTTTCTTGACTCTAACCTTGTAGTTTTTGTGCCTAACCAGAGCTTAACCACAGTGTTACGTAGAGATTCCTCATGTCCGTGGTTTGCTGAAACAAACAATGCCAACATTTATTCTGTAGATGGGAATTGGATTGGAATCCTACAGTTCCCATAATGCCTCTCAGTAGCTCCATTTTTCCATCAGTCCATGTGCCCGATTTGTAACGTAGGCTCTCATGGTACTGAGGTTCATGAAATGCCCCTTTAGTGTCACAAACTCTGATCTGATCTGAAGTCTGATCTCCTCTGGCTGACCCCTCTTTCCTTCAGGTGGTGATGACTGCCCGACACTCTCACGGCTCCCCCTTCGCCCTCATCGAGTCCTGGGTTTGCCACCTGCTGTTCGGCTCCCCTCTGGGTGGATCTGAGGAAGACCACCATCACGCTCCCGCCGCTGCCCCATCTTCACCTCTGAAAAGCAAGGAGGAGCTGAGCGAAGGCTCTCGCAAGAGGAAGGTCAAGAAAGCCGAGTAGGACGCCGCGGTGCTCTGGTGAAACTGCATCCGACTCGCCCCCATCATGGCCTCCACATGACGGGACTTCCCATTCCTTTCCAGGGAAAGGGGCAGTTTGATGTTTTACCAAATGAGACCCTCTCTATTAGAGCAAAATGGTGCTTTCTGCATTTTACACAGCACGAGGACTCTGTAAATACCACAGCAAATGTTTCACACTTCAACCCAACCTGGACATTTGAAACCTATTTATTTATGTGTTTGTGAACATCTGTGCTCAACATCTGTGTGGTGATCTACGTGTAGGAGCTGCATGGGCCTCTGTTCCACATCAGTAGTTGTGTTACTGAGTGTCAGTGGTTTCCTTTAAACTGAGTTCAGTTCATAAAGAAATAGAAAACATAAATTCACCTGACTCTCAATCAGAAATCCAAATGTGAATGAAGCATTATGTGACAGAACATTTCTGCTTTTTACATTGAGATGAGACGGCTTCATGTCTTTGAATAAAATCAAGAGAAACATTTTGTCTGGATGCTTTTTATTTTCATCTTCTTGTTGACATTTATTGAGCTCTGAAACATTACAACAGCACATCAGCAGCTTTTAGACATTTAATCAGAGTGAAATAACAACCAACAAGTGGATAACAACCAAAACGGATGCTCGGACACATCTTTGCCTTTCAGTAGCTTCTGTGTAAATGTTAAGCAGGTATGAATAGTATGTCTACGGACGTTGAGAATTCTTTCATTCTTGGAATTATACTTTTAAAAATGTTGTTATCTCAAGGTCACATGTTAATTGTCTTGTCGATATCTTGAGATGACAAAATAATGAACATGTGATCTCAAGATAATATTAGATATAAAGATAATGGCTTCAAACATTTGTAGTACGGATGAATTAATTATTTCATTAAGATCCATGGATTATCCCCTTAGAAAATGAACATAAAGGTCCAAAAATGCCCTATCCCTCAATGTTAAAGAAGGAGAGAAAAAGATTCCTGGACCCGTTCCTTTATCTGAATCTGCACCAAAAGTTAATGGGGTCAGTTCTGGGCCGAGAACTCACACAGTTATTTGGATATCTTCATGTAGTTTTTGCTTAATGTTGCTGGCAAACTAAACAATCTACCGTCCAACAAAAACACAAAACAAGGTAGGAGATAAAGGGCAAATGCTGCTGCACTACAATTATGATTTTTTTTGTATTATTTCTGTTGAAAACAGAATATTATCCAGATATTCCATCTATGCTGGCAGATATTTACTAAGAGATAATGAAAACGTTCCAACTTAAAGGTCCTGTTTGTAAGAAAAGCTGAGTATCATTGCCATACTCGTCAAATATCGATGCTTTGGGGTCGGCCACCATCCCAAGTACTACGAGTTGGTGCCTCAAAACTGTAGTTGAGTGCAGCACTGCACTATTCAGAATCAGACAAATCTTCATACTGAGTGTGAAGCCTCTGTCTCTGAGCTGTAACACAGCCGTCTGCAGCCATCCCTGGGATATAAACTATTAATCTGAAGCCCTTTTAAGTCATTTTGCAGCTGAGACCAGCTGTCTAACACTAAGGAGTGTTGATGCGTTGCACTTATTCTTAACTGTGAAGGTTAAAAAGTGTTAAAACTCCACCATTAAATACCTGTTTCAGACCTGGTCCTGGTCCAGCACTCTGGACGCTGGCAGTCAGGACTACATATGTCTTCACAAAACCTCTGTTATGTAACTCTGAGGCTGTTAGGAGGAGAAAGGAAAGGTCTGAGGTCAACGTGAGGTCACGTCCTGAGAAACTTGGACGCCCCCTGCCGAGCTCTTGTACAAACAAGACAAACTCTTGTAGCACAGGCAATAAAGCATCTAATGAACTTAGCAGGAGGTTGTTACACTCGACCTTTGACCTTAACATTCCTCACAGCAGCACAGGAGATCAAGGAGGTAAAGGATGTGTTGGTTACGTTTGTCGCACTGTTGGAGCTCACATACAGAAACCATCTCCGGAGCATCAGTTCAGCAGAGTAAAGGACTCCGTCCAAAGGTTTCATTTATTCTCTTCAGTTTCAGTTTTCTGTGTGACATAAACTTTATTGATGGTTGTAAGAAAACTGGGTCATTTCTGCTGAAGACGCAGATGAGAGACAACTATAACTCAAGCTCAAGATGATAAATCACAACAACAAAGATTTGCAATGCACCATCTAAATCAATAGTGAGCATCTCAAAATTGGTCAAACTTTGAACATTTTTACTGACACATTTCCCTGGTGATCAACATTTAAAGGTGCCATTTGGAATAAAAGTTGATATCTGAGTCTCATTCCCAGCTTGTCAAATAGTGACACTGCCATCCTGCTGCGACAGTTTTTGACAAGTTGGGAATAAGACTCTGGTTTGCACTGAGTACGTTACATTATTTTAATAAACGTTTTTACATTTGCCATGTTTCAGCGTCATATGTCGGCAACTCCTGCACCATTATAGCTCGCTATTGGAATTGGTGCTTTCATCTGTCATTCAGTCAGAAAGCTGTCAAATGTTTGTGTTCTCTATGCTTTGTTTATATTAGCATGACTGACCATGACATGTCCTCCGCTACGCAGAGAATTGTGGGTCAGAATAGCCAGACAAGCATCCTGGCTTTACTTTCATCCTGGTACTATTTTATTAACTTCGTAATGGGAGAAACTAAATCTTTCTCTGGCATACTGAATAATGTGGTAGAATGTGTGTTGGAACATATTTGTGAATTATATAACATGTTGCCACTGCTCTTCCCTGTCACTCAAATACCTGAAACAGCTGTCAATGTGTTGCTTAAATGCTCTGAGCGATAAAACCCCAAACAGCTTATTTTTGGCGTCCACGTCACTCCTAGATTTTTCACTTGTTTTTGCCAATTATTACAACACCATATGGACATGAAGTTATACGAGCAGGACTAATGTAGCCTCAAAGTTGCTAGCCTCAAACTTGTAGTTTAAACGCTAAAATATCCATCTTTTACAGGCTTTTGCCCAACATTTTCCGATACACTTAGACTTAGCAACACTTAGACCCGCAAGGAAATTGGATTTCCAACAGCTTTACAAGA
>OMLP01028030.1:0-12707 GCA_900302685.1 Spondyliosoma cantharus
TCTACAGAGCGCATTGATGGTTTGGTAGATTACTGATGGCTGTGATATCCCTAAATTATCCGCATTGCAGAGCTGCATTTTCCCCGTAGCCAAATACCGGAGTGTTGCCAAACATTTTAACTCCCTCACCAACTCAACCACAACTTCAATCCCTTCGCGGTCAATCCGATATCGTTTTAATAATTCCCTTTCATTTAGCGTCTCCAAAACATTCGGTCGTGGATTGACTGCAGCCATTTTAGGACTTTTTGTGACTAGGTCTTAGCGAGTTAGGAGTCCTCTGGACTACTTCTAAGGTCTCCCAGACTTGTGTGCTACTTTTAGGCCTAAAATGTTTTGTGATTAACTCTTATTTTCAAAAATTAGGAGTCCTAATGTTACGACTGACACGCCCATTATTTTTAGGAGTTGCTCCTAAATTCGCCTGTTAGGAGCTACTTTTAGCCTTAAGATTCTTTGTGAATACGGGACCAGATCTTTTGTGCATCAATTGCATTCAACAGAATCGCAATAACGAACACACAGAAATGCAGTGTCTACTGTACGAGAGACGCAAATGGTGTGCAAGCTTTTCATATCAGGATTCATTATCTGATCACTTTGTGTGTTCAGCTGCTTGTCTGTTTTACCTGAAAGCTCAGCAGTCAGCGCGTCTGTGTCTCCATACTCAAACTCCAGATTAGGAGACTCCATTGAGCTCTGAGAAGAACGAGAACGAAAACACACATTAGCATATACATTATAATATGACACTGTACACAGCAGATCACAGATGTCCTAGCAACCCACATGCAAACAGACACTCAAACATACTGTAGGCTATACACAGTTTTTTTTTTCAACACCTACCACTACTCCGTACTCCACACAGCACCCACACACGCTCTTCAGGCTCGTTCACATTTTTTGCCTCATCGTGTGTCTTTTTGGATATTTGATTGGCTGCTGAATCTCCAGGCAGCGTTGATTATCTGTTTACATTTTTTCCTCTCAGATCCTCTTATCTGGAGCCACTCACTATTACTGACAAGGCTTTGATCAATGTGATTGACTGCCTAACAAAGCAGATCTGGTGGAGCAATAAACTGCAGTGATGAAGAAGTGAGAAAAGAGAGGCCGTGGGAATCAACACGGCCCCTGTTTTTAAGGCAGATTAATGTCTTTATCCAACCAAGGGTCTCGCCGGGTTCTGACTTTAGCCTTACCCTGTGATTAGCACGTGGCCCCGACACAGACTGCACACATTAAGTTTCTGTGAACGTACTCACCGATGACATGCAACCACACAATCTTTTGCTGAATTCTTAATAAACTCTTTCTGTTGCGTTGGGATGGATTTAGAATGGGTTTCAAAACTTTCTCAACTCCCTGGAAGGCATGTGATCCATACACGTGCAAACACACATTTAACGCAGGACAGGCAGATGTGCTCACACCGTGGCTGAGACTGTCAGTACTGTGAAACTATTTCTTCCCTCTAAAATAGAGAAGCAGAGAGTATGCAGTAAGGTCACAACATCATTAAAAAACTTTACAATGAAAACCACAATGTTCAAATTCCCCATTTTGTCTTAAGCCTGTCATGAACCAAAGATAGCTCTGACGCTAGCCAGCTAGCTTAGTAGCAACAGTGTTAAATTTCCAAGCGAACTATATGTAGTGGGTTACAGTTAACGTTAGGAAAACACTATATACATTTAGAAGTAATGAGTACCATTAAATAAAGCACTTCTCTAACTATGCACTGACAAAAGTTTTTGTCTTGGACTTGTAGCCTAGCCTAGCTTTAGCTTCAGTCTTTTAGCATATTCGTCATGTGGATAGTTACGACCCTTTCGCATGGTTTTATTTTAAAACAAATAAGCTCTGAAACATGAAAAACTTATCTTGAAAAAGGCAACCAACTCATGTAGCTAACTTAATGTTGACACTAAGCTAGGCTACAGCTGATGAAACAGTTCTTTCTTTAGCCGCCAAAATCCATGGTTGTCGGCTAGAAATGAGAATCCTGCTTTTGTTTACTTCTGTGTGAAATCTGTAGACCCATTGCGTCACAAATGACTGTAAATGACTGGAGCGGTAAAACTGCCATCATTATCACTGTAAACTGCATATTATGATCTTTCATCATGGTAACAGCTGTGTTTAAGGCTAATTAGCAAGTGTTAGCATGCTAACGGGCTAAACTATGATGGTGCACATGATAAGCATTTAGCTTAAAGGTGCTTTAAGTAACATGTGGTACTAAGTTGACCTTTGTATAGAAATGTAATTGTAAATGGTGCTAAAATGTTACGTTTAGCACCTTTAAAGAACTGCAGACAAGCTGACTTACTCTAAGTAATTAATTCTAAGTATTACAAAACAGTCAGCAAAGAATGAGTCACAATAAGACCAGTCAATTTTTAAAACAAGACCTTTATAGTCTGATATGTAACAGATAAATAGAGTGATCAAAGATTTCAAGCATGACATCCAGAATCAGGAAATTCAGAAACGTCAAAGTGTAACTTGTTTATGGTTAACGGCTGGGACAATTATAAACTTGATCACATAAGAAGATGGAAACATTCTTGTTTATTATCTGTTATCTCTCCGGTGGGGGGTGTGACCTGATGAAACTCTCCCTACAGGGATGATTAAAGATTCATTTTATGTTAACGAGAATTCAAAAAAAGAAAAGAAAAACAACATCCTGGCAGCGGGGGGAAGTCTCCGAGCTGCGAGTGTGTTTAACCCTGTGAAAACAGCCCCAGGGCCAGGACTGTAAATAAGGATGTGCACTGAGTCAGCAGTCCTGGTTAAACAACTCCGTGTGCTGCCTGTCATGTCTCCTATAAATACCTGCTGCAACCAAGTCAGCATGGACTGGAATATACAGGACGTCAGCCTGCAAAGTTTGTTTATGACACCGAGCCGAAGCAATGACATTTGATGTCATTACCGTACTTGTAAACCAGGAAATGAGAACCACTTGGGAGCGTGGATGATTCAACTAAATTACCCACAACTCTTCAGTGCGAGTGAGGACAGCCTGTGGGTCTGGGTGACCGGGTGCCTCACTTTTGCTTTAACAATCTGCTCTGACAATCATTATGACATTATACTCATTGTAAAAATGTCAAATCTTTTCTTACTGTAAAATCAATACCATTAAAGAGTGAACAACACTTCAAACAACACACTCTATTTAAAGACCTGCTTGCTGCAAGTAAACAGGTTGTTGCCCTCCAACTATTACAGACTTGTTGTGTGATATCATCCGTGCTGCTATTCCAACACCAACATTCATCCACTGCAGCCAATGCACAACCCTTTCCCATTCTTCCTGCCATCTGATGGCTCAGTCCGTTAAAAAATAGCGCTGAGACTGCTCCTGAGTAGGGCTGCAACTAATGATTAGTTATTATCGATTAACCTGATCGTTTTAATGATTAACTGTTTAGTCTGTAAAATGGCAAAAATGTGTGGAAAAAAACTCATCACAATTTCCCAGAGCTCAAAGTGGCGTATTTAAATCTTTCGTCCACCAATTGTTGGTGGCGGAGTCCAACATTTTTATGATTAATTCAAGTGCTTAACAGGAGCCACTAAGTGTAATCAATATTATTGTCAGTCAGTTCTGACCTTTCAGTCCTTTCAACTGGAGTAAACTGAAAAATTGCTCATCAATAAACACAGAGGTGCAACTAATGTTCATTCTGATTCTGATTCATTTAATCCAAAGACTTTTCATTCACTGTCATAAATGACCAAGAAACGCAGCAAATGTTTAATATTTTACCTGAAACTTAAATGATAAATTGATTACCATAAATATTTAAGTAATTGGTTTCGATCAACTCATCGATTCATTGTTTAATAGTTTCATCAGTGGTGACACAAAAGAAAGAAAGACAGCGAATCTTTCACATTTGAGAGGCTGGAGGCAGAGAATGTTTGACATTTCGCTCAGCTCTGATCACAGTTACCAAAGTTGTCGATCACTTTTTACATTAATTGATTAATTGAACAAGCAGCCTTATCTACCCTCCGTCTGGGACAGGAGCTACAGTGACCGCTCTTTCCAACCCCACTGGGATGTTTCTTTAATTCCTATGAGCATCAACACAGACAAATCTGCCTCTCTCTCTCTCTCTCTGTGCTTCAACTGCTCGATTTGCCCCCTTCCCTCTCCTCCATTGTCTCCCCCTCTCCCCCTTCTGTCTCCCCTCTCTGTCGCCGGCTGATAACGAAAGCCGTCCTTTCGCTCCAAACTGGCAGCGCTCCTGCGGCTCCCACACTCTGCACCACATCGGTGTGCAAACACTGGGCATAGTGTCAAAGCAGGCCACCCCCGCTCCAACCGACATATGCCACATAGACGAGAGATGGTGGCTGCTCCACCCGGCACGAATGACGGACGACTTACATACATGAATGAATCAGATTTGAGGCTAACTTAACAGACATTGACGTTAAGTGCTTTCAACATCCATGTCATCAACCCCCCCTCCAAACCACCACCACCACCACCCCCAAACCATCAACAACCCCTCGTCCCAGAATCCAACGGCTGGGAGATGAACATGCTCTAATTCCCTCAAAACCATTCAACGTTCACGTACAAAACACACACACACACAAACCCGTCATGTATGTTATTGACTGGATTGTGGCCTGGAGGAAAGCTTCGACTGCTTAACTTCTCCAGACAACCTGGGGCTGAGGAGACCGTGAAAACCCATCTTCTTCTAATTTTTTCATGAGGGGGTGAATTATGGCTGCGTGGCACTTAAAGAAGCGCCATCAGGCTTAAGAGGAGCAGAGTGGGTTTACTGGTTAAACTGGGTCTGTGGGTGATTCTCAGCCACTATGATTAGACAAAAGGACATCGATAAATCTAGCATTACTCGCAATTAATCATTTAGTCTATTACTGAATGCCAGAGAATGGTCAAAAATAAGCCAAACTGATGTCTTCAAACTGCTTTTTTGGTCCAAAGATATCAGAGATAAAACAGAGAAAGGCAGCAAATCATCACATTTGAGAAGCCGGAGCCAGCAAGTGTTTGGTATTTTAGCTTAAAAAAATGACTTAAACAACAATATTAATGATAAAAAAACGTTGCGCATTCATTTAGTTTTCTGATTGAGTAAATCCACGAGTCATTCCGGATCCAAAATATTGTTAGCTGAGCACTCCTCAGAAGCCATAATTCCACATCCAAGAACTGATCTGTCAATTCATTCATTAGTTGATTGACTATTTTGATAATCAAATTAATATTTCTGACATTTTTCGAGCACAAAATCATTTGCTGGTTCCAACTCTTCAACTGTGAGGATGTGCTGCTTTTCTTCATCATTCATGATGTTAAATAGGATGTTTCGGGCTCTGATTGCCCATCTGCCAAGTGAGTGATGTGCAAAAGCACTATTCACTATTTACCATCGTAATACAGCGAAAATCTTAAACTGATGAGTTGAAACAAATCAGACTAATCAGTGATTTAAATAACTGTTACTTTCTGGCCAAATACAAGTAGAGTATCTGGAACAAATCGTGCAGATAAAATAGAAATCTTAAAGGAGCACTACGTAGTTCTGGTGAAGAGATCATTATCGGAAAAGAAAGATCTTCATTGACTGACTTGTTTTATGCATACACAAACTAAATAAACAAAACCTCCTTGTTTTTATGACTGAATAAACATACTGACATAACGTTTTACATTGTTTATATTTGGCAGACCCTGCCACCTTTCTGGCTTCAAACAGTGTTCTGGGGACCTTATTCTTTGTCTGAGAGCAGCTTGTCTATTCACATATGGAAAAAATAAACATTTCTTTCAGAGTTTGAATTCCTTCTCCCAAAGTATATGTTTTAAGCATAGGGCTACAACTCATTATCACTTAATTAATCAGTCTTTGTAAGGAATTAAATTACTTAATACTTAGTGTTTAAAATAATGACAAAATGTCATCAGAGTGAGTAAAGTCTTGGACTGGTCCATTGAAACCATTGATTATGATGCTACTGAAAACTGACACTGACTTGATTTTATTCCACAGATCAATTAAATGAAGGACACAGGCCAATGTCAGCCACGAGGATTAAGGAGTGTACAGTTATTTATGGGGTGACTCGACGAATCCATAACTATTAAACGTGTCCAACACTGAGATGTGTCTAGTAGTGGCGGTGGCGGTGTTGCTCCTGACAGCAGCAGTCACATTTCACCACCTGCATTCTCCAGCCTGAGCACCACTGTAGGATTACTGCTGGGTTATTTATAGGAACCGGTTGCCAAAATAACACCTCGGTGTCTGCCTGCCTGCCTGTCTGCATGCATGCATGCTCTCGAGCCGAGACAGCGACTGACTGCATGGAAAGGACATTCAGCTGATCTGAAAGCTCCCCAGCAACAACACACCACACACACACACACACACACACACACACACACACACACCTCCAGTGCGCTGCTACACCATGAGCTGTGGCAGCCGACTGTACACAAACACATCTCCGATTTACCTCCGACTCCTTCTGCTGATCCTTGAACACATCTTTCCCTTTCGGCCTCTGTCTGTCGCCGTTATCGTTAAGGTTATTAATGATAGGTACCTCCATGTCCTCCGCCTGCATCTTTCCGTCTCGGGTTCGGGCTCACTTCCTCCTCCGCGGGTAGTGCATACCGGTCCGGTGGACAGCTGAGATTGCACCGCACCAAGAGGAGCACCGGCTCCGGAGCTCCAAGTTGAAGATCTCCTCCTCCTCCTCCTCCCCCTGCTGCTACCGCTGCTGCTGCGCCCCTCAGTTTAGTCTGTTAGGTTCGCTGTCCCTGTGCGCCCCGAGAAGGCGGGGTTAGAGAGAGGCAGAAAGCAGCATCAGCTGACATGAAAGTAAAAGGATGAAGTGGTACAGTGTCAACACACTGATGGGTTTGTCGCTGAAGAAACTAGTGCTGATATTAGTGGATTAAAACTGAAAACAGTAATGCATCATTTACTGAGAATCTGAGCGGCGGACCCCGCCACTAACAGGGAGACTAGAGAAACTGCAGGCTTTAATTTCAGTCCTGGACCTTATATGAAACAATCTGGTAATGGAAGTATTATACGTAGGATACATATAGTGGCAGGAATTGTGCTATTTATTTGTTTTATCGTCTGAAACTATGAATCATTGTGTTTTTGTTACTTTTCAATGAGTTCACTATATATCTACAGAGAGAGAGGAACCTCTATGGTTCAACGCAGTCTGCAATGTTGGACCACCATGTTTCTACAGTAGCCTAGAAAGGACAAACCAAACACTGACCCTAGAGAGGGCCTTTTGTGTTTTTATTCACATTCTCGCCACTGTAGCAGTCGGTGAGGCCAGGGTTGGTCGTAGTCTTCAACCTCACCGACAGATGGCAATAAATCCCACGCACTTGACCTTTAAAGCCCACCAACTGTATTAAAAAAGCGGGAATGATGATGAAGCTTGAATCAGTTATTTTATGCATAGCTTAAAAGCTAAATAACGCAGTGGCTACAAATGATCAATCCACTACATTTGAATATGTGATTAAAAGTTATGCTAACCACCTGTTAGCCTACTGTGACCCTGCTAAGCTAGGCTAGCCACCTTTTACTGCAGCAGAACTACTTTATCTGTGTCCTTGTCTTCTCGATAAGAATACATTAACTATTACATCATTTATATTGAGTTACAAACTCAATTACTTGTATGTTACTTGTCAAATACAGGAAACAGAAAGGCTAGTCAAGAGAGGGTAATTTAGCTGCAGGCTAGCTTCAGCTGTCTCACCTCCTTGGCCGTCACTAGCCAGAGTCCAGACAATGTGGTTTGGCTTTCACATTTGTTTTGTAGCTCTCGCTGATTTTATATTCTGATTTCCCACCTGAAATGGCCTCTTTCCTGTGACATTTTTATTTTAATGTTGTCAAAAAACAGTCTTATTATGGTCTTTACTCCGTTTTGACCAAATTTGCTGTTCCTGCGTTGAAGCTTTTCTTGAAGCTGAAGAAAAATAGTTGGTGAACAACTCCAGACCAAAATGTACCCGCTTTGACTGATGGGTGATGTTTTCAAAAAGACGCGTCAAGATTAATCAGCATCAAGCAAGACTGTTCTCCTCCATAATAACATGTCTGGAAACACAATCTGCTTGCAGGGGTCCAGACAAGTTCATGTGTCTGCATCTTAATGTGTGTGACCCCCCCACTGTTTAAATGTTAGATGAAGGTGGAGGTCGAGGCCTCCTGCAGACACTTCACCTCCTGTCACCCTCCCTTTGGGGGAGAATTGAATTATTGATATGTGGAGGTGGGGTTAATATGGAGGCTGGCAAACACTTCTACCCACCAACACACATTCACAAGCCCCCGACTGTGAAAAACACTTAAGATGACATGATTGGATTGTACAATTGAGTGTAGGCAATGGTTTCTGGTGGAACGTGAGCACATGGCAGGGCAGCAGGGAGACGTGAGGGGGAAGGTTCATGATTAAATGTATATAAATTATTCAGCAGTGGTTGAATCAATTTAGACGCATGTCTCGCAGAGCTATAAATCCAGGAAAACATATCACTGACAGAGACATCACTGATATGCTGTGGTTGGAGTGCAGCATTGAAGAGGTCCGGTTAAAAATGTTATTTCTGCAGTTTAAAGGTACATAGTTTAAAGCAGTTTAAAGTTACATAGTGTTCCTCTTGTCGACACAGCTTTTCAATAAATGTAATTAAAGTATCACATGAAGGTGGAAAGTACATATGTTTAAACATTAATGGTTTACGAGTTGAAGGTGCTCTTCTGAAGATTTGGAGGGGGCTTTACAAGCTTTAAATGCATAATATGTAAGAATTTAAGTTGCGCGAACATGCTAACCAGCTAGCCCCATCCCTGTTTAAAGCTCCTGTGCCAACGGTATAAACACCAACACTCTCCTGGTGCTCTGAGCTTCCGTTATGGACCGCTAGTTGCACGGCTAACTGAGCTAACCAGCTAATGGCAGCTACAGTTAGCAGCAGTTGCTCTGCACCTTTAATCTCCATGGATGAATGAATGCTGGATCCTACAATTCCCATAATGCTTTTTTTTTTTTTTATCAGCAAAAGGTGGCAGGTTCCGCCATTAGAACCCAAGTAAATGTACAAATCTTTTCAATATAATGCCCCATAATGTTGTGATGCAGGTTACCATTACAGTCTAAAAACCAAAATGGTATAAACCCTGGTGACATCATCAGGGCTCTCACTATTAACTTCATTTTCTGTGCAGGAGACAGTATTACAATACGATAATAGTACTATTATACAATTATTATATTGGCTCAATAGTGCTTGACATAATGAGGAATTTGACCTTGTGGATTTTTAGTGAGCTGCCCCTTTAAAAGATTACGTTTTGCAGGAATTCTCTTTGTAAAACACTAAATATTTATTCAAAATCAAGGGTTTAAAAATCTTAATATTTTAATCAGATCTTACTTGGAACACGAACTGATAATACTTTACTTATTTATAGCAGTTTCTTGGGGCAAATATTTTAAATATTAAGTTTTTAAGGGACAATAAATACATGAGAAGATAAGAGTCAACATATATTTGAATAATAGCTTTGATTGTTGTAAATTAGACTACATAATGACATCGTACTCTGTGTGTCGAACGTTTAATAAATAAAGGCTCAGAGCCAGCTGTTGATGTCAGAGATGTCTCTTGTCTAATCACTGCTGCCTCGGATGAGATCACTGTGGCTCTGACAGACTTCGGCAGCTGAGGTCTGACCCCCGACTCCCCTCCCCCAACACACACCAACAAAATCAGTCCACTATGAAATAACACACATCAACAAGCAAAAAAAAAAAATGCACACAAAATGGTTACAATTTTTACATCTTTATTCATTAAGATTACAGAATATTTTAAATTATTGCTCATCATCTACCATTATCACTTGCAATATTTAAACATAGGTTTTTTTTTTTCTTTATTAGACAACTTAAAACATGTTTGAGATTTTTGCCAGTTTGCACTGTATGAGGATTTACAACAATAAATACAGGAGTTGAGAGTCTTCTTTTACCTTCCTATACCTTTAAAGGTTGTCATATCTGTATATAGTATGTATATACATATATGATGCTGGTGTCGTCCCCCGCCCACCCACGTGTTGGTCAGCTTACGGCTGACAAAACAAAAATATGGTTTCTCCCCCTAACGCACAGGCTAGGATCCTGAGGCAGCTGTTAACGAAGCAACCATGGCCTACAAAAAATGGGTGTGTACAAACACAGACATTTAGAGACACACACGCACACACACCTCGTCATCTATAGTCAGCTTTCTCTCAAGAGGTCACATACTCTTAAACACACATTCACACTTACAAAAAGGGGAAAAAATAAGACTGAAGACGATAGGTTTGAGAACTACACTGACAACAGGTCACATTACTTTAAGAGGGGATTCTCAACAGCACAAGGAGACAGAAATGCACACATATTGGCAGGGAACAATGTGACGTTGAGTTCGTTTGGGCTGTGACACAGTGTAGGATCTTGTGATTACATGGTGGCATATGGGCGTACCCTGGGTTCATCTGAGAAGCTCCTACACACCTTTATAATACAAAATTCTTTCAACTTTAATTTTGTTTTCAACCAATTTAACAGGAATAGTTTTTGACATTTTGGTAACCATCATTCACTTTCTTGGCAAGTGTACAATTATATGTATTGTTAGCTTAGTTTAGCATAAGCCATTGAAGGGAGACTCGCTCAGGCAGCTTAGATTAGCATAAACTAAGCTAACTGGCCTTCGCCAAAAGGTAATAAAACTGACATACCAACAACTCAGTTGCCAATGCACACATTGCATTGGTTTGTTTCATCTGTACAAAAACTGAACTTTAGATGTGGTTGGCTTTTATTACCTTCTAGCATCATGCTAAGCTAAGCTAACTGGCTGTTGGCTCCAGCAACATATTTATGGTACCGACATGAGTTATATATTTTTGCAAATCGCAGCAAGGAAGTGAATATGCCAATTTCCCAAACTGTTGAATTATTCCTTTAAAGGTGCAATATGTAGGAATGTCAAAGACGTAAATGTATCGCATTGATTTTAGCATGCTAACAAGCTAGCCCCTAGATATTTTGTACCTGAAGAGGTGATAGCCTGACAGTCCAACACTAACACTTCTCTGGGGCTGTGAGTTCTCAGTCCAGGCAGTCAGCTAAAATGACCACTAGCTGCACTGGTAACTTAGCTTACTAGCTAACAGCAGCTACAGTTAGCAGCAGTTAGTCATTGTCTTTGAAGTCATTTAGAATATGAATTTGATGGATGGCCAATTCTTACATATTGCACCTTGAAAGCCTTTGGTTGGTACTAAATCTTCTGCACAGTGATGATGTTACTCATAATGTAACACAGAAACATAATCACATGAAATGTGCAGGCATATTTGTATATTGCATGAGCAAATGCATTTATTCATCTGGTAAACAAAGCTATTTTAGCCATTTCCTCCTGCTGAAAAGCTGTAGAATGATATTACTTCTGAAGATCAATATATTTTCAGACCTGAACAATGAGCGGCTGCGTGTGAGTGTGTAAGCGTTTGATCTCTTTCTGAGAAAGCAGAGCTGGCAACTGCTCCCTGCAGGTTAGCAGAGAACCTGATTGGATCAGGTGCAGAGCCGGTATAGCGGCAGGGTGCACTTGGCTGTCAGGTGAAATGACTGTCAGGACTTTCTAATTTGCGCCGTCAGGTCAGCTGGGAACGAGCTGGCGAGGATGGCATTGGAACAGCTCATTATACTGGTACAGTCTGAGTTTTTCAGCTCGGGAAGAAGAAACTCAAATATTTCAGAAATAGCGAGTCGGAGATCTAAGGAAAATGGATGCAAAGAAAATAAATCATGGTGGAATTCAGATCCCAGTATTTAGTTTTTTAAGATGAACACCATGAAGATATCAGTGAGTACCAAAGAGTTGCGGTGTGTATGGAAAGTACAGTAAATCTTATCAGCACCATACTTTTTAATAAGGACCTGATTGATAATATCTGCTTAAGTACCGGCCTGGCAGCAACTTGCTGCACATTTGGTATCTCTGTTAATATTCTCTGTCACAGTATTCAAAATTAGGGTTTAAGTACATTTATTACACTTATCATTAACATTTAATTGCTTATCTTTATGACATATGTTGATTTTTTTTCTCCAAAAAAGTATGGTATTAGATGGCGCAGGAAAGAGAAAGATAGAAAAATCTTAATTTCAATATAAATATCTAAATATACAGTATACCCCTTGTAATGATCTGACAACCTGCCATGCTTCTAATACAGTATAGTCATTCTCAGTAAAGGGACAGAAAGAAAATGAAAAGGAGAGCCCTCACTAGCTCTCACTCTCAAATACTTTTCATCACTTCAACACTGGTGCCACGTGAGCAGCTGGAAGAAAGAAGCAGCCAATGAGATGGTTTCACTGTGGCTTTTGAGTGACGAAGTGCGAAGAACCAGTCACCATCCAGTCATATATATATATGTATATAAAAAAAAGAAAAAAGGTATGACAAACTACAGGCTGATCAGAAGGGACAGAACGCATAAAAAAAAATGTTTAAAAACAGACACAACGGTGAATCTCAATGAAACGATCAAATAAAAGACATGATATGATTGGACCCTGAGATC